>OLKM01001663.1:0-5000 GCA_900291075.1 Melanogrammus aeglefinus
GCACACAACCAATCAGTCAAAAGTTAGAGTCCCCCCGCCCCCTCTTGGCTGTTCTGGGTGTGGGATAGGGGAGGGGCGTGTTTCTCTATAACAGACAAGACCACGATAAATGAATATGTTGAGGTCCCTTTGGCAAGCTTTAGTGTGGCGTGATGCATATATATTGGTTCATTATCGCTGACTTATCTGCGCGCTGTGTTAGCGCTCAAGCTATTACCTTCAAGAACAGCGGAATGTGAAATTGAACAATACAAAGTTGATCACGCCCCCCTCCACGCCCCCACCCTGCCATGATTGGGTTTTTCCTGACGGAACAGGATTGGAATGACGTCACGGCCCTCCCGTCCCTCCCAATAGTAGTAATTTCAGTTTTTATTTGTACGGGACAATGTGCAATTAATACATAAATGTGAACATTTGATGCATTGCACCAGAGTTAGCCTTAGGCTAGTTTTCATCTGCAGTCCCACAGAAAGAACAGATACAAATACATCTTAAGAAGACAAACATCTTAAGAAGACAAACATCACATAAGTAAAAAAATAAATAAAATAAAAACAAGTAACAAGTAGCAAAGTATTTTGTGTTGTCACAGGTCCATGCACCACATAATCAACACACACACACACACACACACACACACACACACACACACACACACACACACACACACACACACACACACACACACACACACAATGGAAAGAAGGGTGGTGCTGAGAGTTGCAAGGAGTGATCAACTAGCAGTATGTGCGCATTGTTGTGACATTTTTAAGTGATTTTTAGATTAGCTTTGAAACTACCAAACAATCCACAGGTTTTTACATTGTCCGGGATGGTGTTCCATTGGGTAATGACTTTAAAAGAGAAGGCTGACTGTCCAAAGGCTGAAGAGCGAAAAGGTACAGTGCAGTTGTGTACAGAAGCTATTCTAGTCGACCTTAAAGAACTAGCCGGACGGTGAGATACAAACTTGCCCAAACAGGTAGGAGCCAGGCCTTTTAAAATTGTGTAAACTTTACATAGATTGGAAAACACTCTAAAGTTTGAAAAAGTGAGAAAATGATGTCTGTGTAGTATCCCACAGTGGTGGTACCTTAGTGGCTTTTTGTCAAAGACTTTCAGCACCTGTTTGTGCAAGGATTCTAAGGGCCTGATGGTTGTTGGACTGGCCTGCCCCCAACAGGTAATACAGTATGCGATGTTTGAAAAAATGAGGGTGTGGAGAAATATCTTTGCAGCCTCGGTGGAAAGAGAGGATCTGATCTGTCTAAAATTTGCTACGTTATATTTGATAGTTTTTGTCATTTTCTTAATGTGTTTTTTGAAGTTGAGATGGGAGTCTAATGTAACACCAAGATATTTGAATTCAGTGACAGTCTCAATTAGTTCACCCTTATTGCAGATGTTTACACCTGGGGTGTGAAGCTTGGTTTTGGAGAAGAACATGCCTTTTGTTTTACTTACATTTAAAGTGAGGCAAGATTGGTCTAGCCACTCAACCACTCCATCCAGGGAACTGGCTAGTTTCTCAGCTGCAAGCTGAGCTGTTTTAACATGTGTGTACAGGACAGTGTCGTCTGCATATAGTTGTACATATAGTTGTATAGCATCTAGGTTCAGCCCCGAAGACAGAGCTAACCTCAGATCATACTTACTGGCCAGTCTGTTTCTTTGCTTTGACTTGAGCTACAACAAGGTAGAAAAGCCACTTTCACACAGATAGGTTGTGCTGAATGGTAGAATCGTTTTGACTGCAAGAGTCGTGAGGGATGGATACTCACTCATCACATCGCTGCACCTGAAGTGGGCAAGGGCTACCTCGCCAAATCTTTTTTTCATCGTCAGGTCACATGCCAGCTCCACCAGCTGATACTCTCCGTTGCTCGGCAACGTGATGCTTTCCATGTCGATGCGGAAGGGGTCGCGTATCCAAGCATCATTATCTCGGTATTTCTCAGGGAAGTAGTGGTCAAACCGAGCTTGAAGTTTAGTAAGATGCGCACTGAGGGTTTTTTTCAAGTCACTTTTGGCTGCGGTGTCCAGCTGCTGTACTTCATGGCAAGCATTGGGAAACATGTCCAGTCTGTATTTGGATAAATGATTTACCCACAGTGTGATTTTTTTCTTGAACTCAGCGATTTTGTCGGACTGTTCAAAAATATTGTGTCTTCTTCCTTGCATAGACACGTTTAATGCGTTGAGGTGCTCAAACACATCAGCAAGATATGCAACTCGTGCCAGCCAGATTTCGTTGTCAAACAATTCAGCATATGGGGATTTATTCTCTGGTTTTTGCTCTACGTTTTATGTGGTTCACCACTTTGATTACATCTTTCCTGGCCTCGTCGAGCACTGGCACCATATCCTTTGCCGCCAGCGCTTCACGGTGCAAAAAGCAGTGGTTCCACGTTGCATTAGGTGCTCTCTCCAGAATCTGCTTCACCACACCGGAATGTTTCCCGGTCATGGAAGCAGCGCCATTAGTTGTGATTCCCACGCAGTATTCCCAGCTCAGGCCCACTGAGCTCAAATACAAATCTACAGTGTTGAAAATGTACTCTGCCTTTGTAGTGGTAGGGAGATCTCTGCTGCAGAGAAACTGTTCCTGCACATCACCATCCCATACGTGTCTCACATAAACCAACAAAATAGCATGGTTAGCTATATCGGTGGATTCGTCCATCTGCAGGGCATAGTAGGGGCTTGCTTGGACGCGGGCTGTGGTCTGTTCATTAATATTACAAGACATGTCCTGAATACGTCGAGCTACAGTGTCATTGGACAGCAGTATGGTTTCCAGCCTGTCTGCCGCTGATTGACCCAGAACCTCTCTCACCATATCCATGGCTGCAGGTAAAATAAGCTCTTCGGCTATTGTGTGGTGTTTTCTTCGCCTTCGCAATACGGTGAGCTACGTGGTAAGAGGCACGGAGAGCTTCCTCTTGATTGGAGCAAGACGCTGTCAGACACTTCTGTGAAGTCCTCAGCTTCTGGAGGTGTCTTTGAAAAAACTCCACCGGCTTGTCTTTACATGTAGGATGTTTAGTATCCAAATGGCCAAAAGACGGACTCATTGCGAAAACGCATCGAGCTGTAAAAACGCTGTAGTAGCCTACCTACGTATTCAAGGCACTGGTTCTCCACAAAAGAAAGTTGAGCGCATCAAGCCTGCGCGCAGCCTGCGTGCTGTATGCAAACATTCAAGTCAAGGAGGAGATAGCAGTTGTTAAACCTTTTAGATTGGGTAGAAATACTTTTTAATGTACAGTTATTAATTAAATTGACCAAGGGGCTGTATTTAAAACTACAAAAATAATAATAAAAAAAAACTAACTTTCAACGCAACTCTGACGTCCATTCAGGCGTCGACACAAATCCTAACACGAAACCGCATAGGTCCGGTTTTATTTGAAACCACCCTGGGACCATGGACCTATTAAAGAACTTGTTTATTATCTGCCTAATAACGTGGTTATTAAAGGCATGGTTTCACCAAAAAATCCGCTCCGTGTGGACGGGGCCTGAAAGACATGTTAAATGCACTTTGGGAGATACACCCGCGGAGGAGCATAGATGCGAGGCGGATTCACGAGTGTCACGTTTACTTTAGGTCAGTTGTCTTAAACTCGCGGCCCGGGGGCCAATTGAGGCCCGCGGGATGATATTTTGTGGCCCCCTACTTGACATCAAAGTATAGTATTAGTGCGGCCCGCGCGTTGTTGTCAAACACACATTTTTGCTGAGTGGCTTGCCACGCTTTTTTATCACTTGTGATAGGGTGACCAGATGTCCCGGTTTTGCCGGGACAGTCCCAATTTAGATTTGCGTGTCCTGAGTCCCGACAAAAGCCAAAGGACGCTAAAATGTCCCGGTTTCCACCAACTGCTATGAAATGTCCCCTGTGGTCAGCGATTACATAGCCAACGTGATCTCATTATAGCCCGATCATTAACTTATAATGGGTCAGTTGTGCTCCTGTTTTTTGCGGGATCTTTGATGCGGCCCAGCCTGACCCCGACTCTACCTCCAGCGGCCCCCAGGTAAGTTGAGTTTGAGACCCCTGCTTAAGGTGGATGTTGGAGGTTTACTTCCTGGTGGATGTTGATGGATATTGACAGATGGATATTGCACAGATACGTCTTACTATAAAACTACATCTTTGAGTGTAACTCCCTCTGCATCAGCAATCGGCTAGTCGGCGAACATCAGGGTGAGTAGAAAGGGACATATGTGGAACTTCTGTTTACAGAAGGGTGGTTTAATTAAAAGCTTGGAAACATAGATCTGTGATATCGTCGGAGTAATAGTTTATACACTTAATGGTCGGAGTGCTAGCTTGTGGAGATTGACATGACAGGGGCTATCGGAGGGTTAGCCTGTTTTAAGGCTGACAGCCATGTATTAAGGGCTGGTTTCCTATTCAAAGGTAACCCGTGGAAACGTAGGCCTATGATGACCCCAGCTGCCTTGGCTCTATATAATTCATTACTGCAGCCAGGGGCAATGCAATACAAGGATCCTCCTGTAGACCTGGTTGTTTTCTTTTCCGTAGCCATTTCCAGCGAGCCTCAGAGCCTGACTCATGACCTGCTACGGCTGCAAGAGCCACAGAGTAGGAGTAGGTTACCACGCCAGTGACGTAGCTGATTGTTGAAACCCAACATGGCGGCGCCCCGTAACTTAAACACTCTCATCGTACAATTGTATCCCTTTTAGCAAGTTCAGCCATTTTTAGTTATTGTACCAATGAGAAGGCAGACAATACATCTGTTATATCAACTAAACATCAAATTTCAGTGAAGTTCATCTTTAAGGGCTGCAGCTGGATGCTACTCTACCCCCGTCTGAATCCTCTGGCGTGTGAGATGCGTCCGCGGGCGTGCACGTGCGTCCACTTGAGGGTCTCTGACCTCCGCCGGGAGCATGTTTGGTGCAGAACCCGAGTCGACACTGATCCGATGACTCTGATCATCACAAGGGTTGTTATGATACAGCAT
>OLKM01001663.1:10000-11843 GCA_900291075.1 Melanogrammus aeglefinus
CATTTGGCTACGGACTAGAAATCACATCTGAGTCTCCGGCTCCAGTGAAAACCTTCTTCCTATCCATTTATAGGTGACTGCCGAGTTTGGCTTCACCCGTAATCGGCTTCACCTCTTCTGCCTTCATTATTTATGTAACGGAGTGGGGGGGAGAAGCCAGTTGAGGTTGTCAATAGTGAAGCAAAACAGGATCTCTTAACTTAAAAAAAGACAACCTCTACCCAGTGTTCTTTAGTGCGCGAGAGATCAGGAGAGAGTACGCCATACGTCTGCTCTCTCGCTCTTCGTCTGCCCGACTTCACACACTCCAGGCTCCCGTTTGAAGTGAAGAGGAGGAAGAGGACGGTGGCAAACTTGGCAAGGTTTCGTCTCGTCCAATAAAACTTGACTGATGTGGGCCTTTTAAAAATGATAAACTACTACACACAGAACTTCTACCGAGTCAAAAATAAGGTGGTGTGTTTTTTTTTTTCCGCCCGGTTCAGTGTGAACTCAAAACTCCCAGCATGCTCGGGACCCGCGCGGTGTACGACTTCTGTTTTGTTTCCTTATCTGAAAACTGCCTTTTTATTCTTTTTTTTTTTTTTACCAAAAAGGTCTTGACTCAAGGCTTCGCTGGAGATGTTTAACATTCTGATGTCAACAGAACGAGGCTGGAAACAGGACACATCAAAAGCCATCTCTTTTAAAGGACTATGGCATTCATCTCCTCTCTGAGAGTAGATAAAGCTGTTTGCTGCAGCACATCCTGTACTTATTGAACCGGGGCTCCGTGAATATGCTTTGCAACTGTCGCTATGATGGCGTGCATGGTGCTAATAGTAGCATCGTCTGGCCGCCATCAGCAGACCGTTCCCAAAAGCACCACGTTTAGTTTTAGAGCCCTCAATCGGACCAGGACATTTATCATACACTTGTTTATTTTAGATCAGACAAAGAAAAGCAGAAGAATTACGTATTGTCATATTTTTTTAGCATCAGCATCCATTTTAGCCTACGTTGTACTATATTTGTAAGCGTTGACCACACGGCAAAGGTAAAATGTTCGTCTTAAATCCATTAATGAAATGCGGTGTTAGTGAATGGAGAAAATGTAAACGTTATCCACGGTAACATTCACAAAGAAGGTTGGGGGAGGCAGGTAGGAAAAATACAAAAAAGACGATGAGATTCCTCATAATGTCAGGTACTTGGTTGGCAGAACAAATGCACTTCACTATTGGGGGTGAAGTGATTTACGATTCCGCCGCCACCTCGGTAAACTCTGGACTCCTGAAAAACACAGCATACTGTAAACGAATTGTCCTTGAACCCTCTTGATTTTCAAAGATCACTGCCGGCTTCTCCCTGGTGGATTTTCTCAGGGTTTACCGGAGTTTAATGCACCATTAAAAAAAAAAAGCACCAGCTGGAAAAGTGAGCAGGAACATGGTTAACGGTCTCACAAAGCCCCCCTAGAGCCCATCTCTGTCTGTGACCAACCTCACGCAGAGGGGAGACGCCCCTCTCTCTCTCTCTCTCTCTCTCTCTCTCTCTCTGTATGTCTCTCTCTGTATGTCTCTCTCTCTCTCTCTGTATGTCTCTCTCTCTCTTCCTCTCTCTCTCTCTCTCTCTCTGTATGTCTCTCTCTCTCTCTCTCTCTCTCTCTCTCTCTCTCTCTCTCTCTCTCTCTCTCTCTCTCTCTCTCTCTCTCTCTCTCTCTCTCTCTCTCTCTCTCTCTCTCTCTCTCTCTCTCTCTCTCTCTCTCTCTCTCTCTCTCTCTTTCTCCCTCTGTCTCTCCCCTGCTAAACCTTGGGGCATAGCTTGATCTTCCCTGCGTTTCCCAGCTGACGCCTTCATCATC
>OLKM01001663.1:13609-16109 GCA_900291075.1 Melanogrammus aeglefinus
GCCCCCCCCCCCCCGAACCCATGAACACGGAGACTATAACCCGCGCGGTCACTTGTTCTTGACCGAGCGTTTGATTACCGCGGATCGCCGCTCGTGCCATTAGCGTTGACGTCTGCACACTCTCCTCCCCCCTGGCGGACGGTCAATCGTCGATGTTCTCGTGATTTATCGCTTCAATCACATTACTGTTAACGAGTCAAAGCCAAAGTCCAAGTTACGTTCCTCGACGGGAACGGTAAGAAAAAAACGACTAAGGCCTTTAGGGATGTCGTTTCTGAGCCATAAACCCAGATGTCCTGCATCACAATAAGTCATTAGTAATTCAATAATATAAAACGTAGCTTGTTATTTGTGTATGTTTGGCCTTTGCTAGATATACAGCCTGTGTAACGACAATAACACCAATACGCTTTAAAGGCATGTCAAAGTAAAATTAGCGTCATTGAACGGCTGCCAAAGAGCACACCTGACACACCATCGCGATCATGAACAGCACGTGAAAAACACACCGCGCCAAACACACATCGAGCGACGTCGCACTCGCAACCGGGCTGCTCGACAGCTTGGCGCGCTTTGCACACATGAATCGGCATGACTGAACACAGACACACACACACACACGCACACACACACACACACACACACACACACACACACACACACACACACACACACACACACACACACACACACACACACACACACACACACACACACACACACACACACACACACACACACACACACCTCTCCAGACTTCAATGCCTTCACCGCCATCGTGTCCATCTTCTAAAACTCTGTCCGGGCCAGAGAATAAAACCTTCAGGGCATCAGCTCCCCTCCCTGAAGCTGTCCATCACTGTCACCGGCTCCGGGAATCAGCGAGCAAACTAGTGCTCCCCTACCCCCCCGCCCCCGCCCCCCGCCCCCACCACCCGACCCAGCAGCCTCGCTGCCACCCCTCCCTCGGTCCGGAGGCCGCGTATCGCTGTCGGCCGGGGCCCGCGCTGGCCTCCTGCTGCTCCAGCTGATTCCAGTTTGTTCACCCGTGGTCTTGGGACGCCGATAGGCCGGGCAATCTGGGATCACAGCTTCGTGGGTGGCCATCGCCGTCGCCGACCGCTGTCTGGGTGGGGGGGGCGGGGAAGGGGGGGGTGGACGGCCTCGCCCTAGGGGTGGAGGTTAGCGATCGCCAGGCACATGCCAGAGTGTAGTGTGAGGGCAGAGAGAGAGAGACGAGAGAGGAGAGAGGAGAGAGAGAGAGAAGAGAGAGAGAGACCGGTGACGAGAGAAGAGAGAGAGAGGGAGAGAGAGAGAGAGAGAGAGAGAGAGAGAGAGAGAGAGAGAGAGAGAGAGAGAGAGAGAGGGAGAGAGAGAGAGAGAGAGAGAGAGAGAGAGAGAGAGAGAGAGAGAGAGAGAGAGAGAGAAAGACAGAGGGAGAGGGGGAGGGAGGGAGAGGGAGAGAGAGAGGTGCTGGGGAACACTTCTACAAGCTACAGGTTTTTAATCCTTTGACTAGACCGCTGGAGAGCGCACACACACGGACACACACAAACACAAGGACACACACACACACACACACGGACACACACACACCAGTCAGTCAAAGTCCCTGATCACAGACCCTTTGTATTTTCTCCTTTCCTGCACCACATGTTCGAATTCCATCGTTATAGCCGGCGTTCCCAGAGAGCGGTGGGGGTGTGTGGGGGGGTGGGGGGGGCGGGCAGACGAGAGAGAGAGAAAGAGAGACAGAGAGAGAGACAGAAGGTGGGGGGAGGGAGGGAGAAAGAGAGAGAGACAATGTGGGAGAGAGAGAGGGAGAGATAGACAGACAATGTGAGAGAGAGGAAGAGAGAGAGACACACACACAGACACACACACACACACACACACACACACACACACACACACACACACACACACACACACACACACACACACACACACACACACACACACACACACACACACACACAGAAAGACAGACAGAGAACAGTGGATCCTTCACACAAACCCACAACAGGCGGGGAACTTAAAGCCAGTCCGCCTCCCACTGAGAGGGGGACAGCGGCCTGGAGAAGTGAGAGTAGGGGGATTGGAATTTAATTACAGCCCTAAAGCCCGCAGAGTCCAATATGAGAAAGAGCGAGGGAGAGAGACGGCACGATGGTGTATGAGTCTTCGGGGGGGGCTGCCTTTTTTTTGTGTGTGTGGTGATGGTGCTGGCGGCTCCGAGGGAACCCACCCATTCAAACCCACAGGGGACGCCATCACATCTGCGGGGCTGTTTCTGATGAACCCCTTGCCAACTGGACCCCGTCCATCTGGCATTAACACACATTTAAGTAGGTCCACAAAAGATTCGCAATAAATGGTATTCACGGTGATAATTTTATCGGGGCACTTAAAGTGTTGCTCAACGTGGCAGCTCATTGATTGACACCCCTGGTAATAAACCGATGGAGGTCTTTCAAGCGACTGTGATGTGTTCGGACCC
>OLKM01001663.1:23609-91109 GCA_900291075.1 Melanogrammus aeglefinus
AGAACAACCTGTTGAATCAGGCTATGGTCAATCCCTCTTTTTAATGAGGCCTTTGTCCGTTTTCAAACGGTGTAGCCTGCAGACCACCACCATCCTTATAATAATAATAATAATAATAATTTTGATTCGCACATTTTCGAACAGCCTACATTTAAGCTACCACAGGATTCTTCTGCAAGCATCCCTGGAGCAGCCGTGGGCTGTGTTTTTCCGCGCGAACGCGTACTTTTGCGCGTGTTACAGCATTATTTCAGGAGGCGTTTCGCTAAAGCGGAGCCGGGCAGAGTACCCAAAGAGAATGGAAGAACAAAAAAAAAAAAAAGGAAAAAACTTCAAACAGATTAATGAAACATCATCAAAGTGATGCGTTCTCCCCAGAGGTGTCTCATCCCTCCTCTCTATGGGCACTGTACGACTCTAAGAGCCGCTCGCTCGCTGGAAGTGACAAGAAGGTGCGGGGGTCAAGAGCTTTGATCTCCGTGGTAACCGTAGCGCTGCTCCCTATGTGATTGCTGCGGTGTTGCTGGTCCTGTTGTACCGTGGCGCACTGCTGAAGTACAGGTGCTGCCTGGATCCACATCAAGGAGAACTCGTCCCGGTCTGATCTCACCCTCTTTTCCTTTTTTTTTTGCCTCATTGTCCCAGAAAGGGGACAAGAGTGCAGTGAGTGACAGGTAGTCTAGAAATAGTCTACCTGTCACGTGGTGTGTGTCTCTCTCTCTCTCTCTCTCTCTCTCTCTCTCTCTCTCTCTCTCTCTCTCTCTCTCTCTCTCTCTCTCTCTCTCTCTCTCTCTCTCTCTCTCTCTCTCTCTCTCTCTCTCTCTCTCTCTCTCTCTCTCTCTTGGTGCAATCACAGCCCCTTCAGATGGATATTATGACGGAAAGCCGGTGGACTAGTTTTAAGGCTTTTTATTTAACCCTCCTAGGGAATTCTCACAAGATAATGTGTTCGCTTTTTACAGGACAGGACGCATGTATTGGAACACTCACATGTCACCCGCCCCCTCCTCCCACCACACACACACCACACACACACACACACACACACACACACACACACACACACACACACACACACACACACACACACACACACACACACACACACACACACACACACACACACACACACACACACACACACACACACACACACACAAATAGGCCTACATAAACTAACATCAAGTTAATGTCATTTATCGAAGCGTTTGATGGCACAGGCTTTCATCATGAGTGGCCGGAGTCCTGATCTCAACCGGCTCTAAGCAGACAGGAGCAGAGAGTAACACAGTGGTTTAATGTGGGAGCTTACCAGCTGTAGACCCCTGTATCTGAGAGTCGTTCATCATCGTGATCCCGCGGTGACGTAAATGATTACGACCAGTGTCATGTCATATCTTATATGGCTTTATGTGGGCTTTGCAACTGGACACCCCAGGTTAAATATCAACAGCGGGTCAGCCACTGTTGTGTTTGCGATC
The DNA here is from genome assembly GCA_900291075.1 of Melanogrammus aeglefinus. Classification (NCBI taxonomy): domain Eukaryota; kingdom Metazoa; phylum Chordata; class Actinopteri; order Gadiformes; family Gadidae; genus Melanogrammus; species Melanogrammus aeglefinus. Next base: position 25,091 of record OLKM01001663.1, read on the forward strand.
ACTTTGAAGGATTTAAGTCTCCCTATACGTCAGGACTCCACTAGCGCTTTAAGGTTCATGGCAAAAGGGGGCTTATGTCTCCTCTCCCAGACTTGGAAAGATCAGGCATGGAAGCAGTTGGAGTAGGGGTGATGCAACGCACAGTTTGGATGGGCTTCGGGGGGACTGCAGATATTTAGAGGAGCTTACTGAGGCTACACAGCTCCCACTCTGGCTTTGATTGTCTTTGCTTTGATCTAGTTTGGGGCGGCCATGTTTGTGCAGCGTTATCCCGCCATAATCTTTGCCATCTCCTCCGATGCAGATGTAGGAAAAGAAGAAGGAAAAAAAAAGGAAAGGAAGGGTGTGTGTCGTGTTGCGATGTTTTTTTTCCCCCATTGAATTTACATGAATAATGTCTGTTAAGGCGACTAAACAATACAACGTGTACCAATTGTTTGAGGATGTTTGATGAAAGATAATCAATTCCTTTGGAAAAAAAAAAAGGAAGGGTAACATTTAACGCAATGGATGGTGAGGCAGCCGAGCCCTTTGAAGTCTTCCTCGCCGCCTGTGGGTGCTGCGTCTCGTTAATGACTGAACTCAGGTTGAGCAGAGCCACACGCTGCCAGCCAATGGAACGGTGGCGTTCCGCCTCTCGTTGACACGCGCAGTCGCTTCTCCCCGTCTGTGCTCAATGCCCGTTTCGACGGATCGATTTGTGAATCGGTCCAGGACAAAGAGCTTTCGCCCACGGCCTTACTCTTATTGAGCCCGTCCAGGGTAATGAGCTGAGTTATGACAGACCACCCTCGGCCTGGTCAAAAGGGAAGAGGGGAAAAAAAATACACATTAACTTGTGGTTGTGAAATTACAGGCATTTTCATTGTAGTGCACCACTGGGTCTGCCAAGGAACAAAATGTCTTGGAATTGATTCCCCCCCTCCGCCCCCTCCTGGATCATGAAGCCACAATGTTGAGTCAGGTCCGTGGAAGAGACATACCCTCATGGTTTTCAGATCAACATTCCCAGACAAAATGTATGCTCTATGCTTCTGCCTCCATGCCCAGAAACCAATTTGCCTGAAAGCAAGCAAGAGAGCATCCAACTGTAAACACTAAGGGGCCAGAATCCTCCATACGTTTGATGGATATATTTAAAAAAAAAATAAATCTGACTGGGTGTAAGCTCATGTAAAACTGATATAAACTTATATAAAACTGATACACACAGACAGAACGAATCCGAAACAAAAGCATATAAAGATGACTTGGTCACTGTAGTTTTACGTCACACATTGTTATCATTATGATACCGTATTTCTGACCACCAGATGTATTTTGTAAATACTTTTAATGCACTAAAAAATGATAATTGGCTGGTTCTTTATATCGACCCAAAAGGATTGGAAAAAACCCTCCAGATTAAGCTGCAGTTCCTCTGGAACACCTTCAACATGTTACCGTCACGTTCGTCACCTTTTCAGCTCATTACACAATCAGGTAGCAGTCTGCTCCTTCAACAGCTGGGGCTGCAGCCAAGTCAATAGGTGCGTCACACGTTCTCCAGCCTCTAATCAGTCTCCGACAGTCCTGGAAGGTGAATATGGCACAGAATCCACCGCCGGGCGCTGCCTTCATTTGATAGCGTAAACAAAGGCGTGATATGAAGGTTTCCCTCGTTCGCGGAGGAGGCACTATACGCCAGCTGTTGCAGGCAGCTCAAGACACAGCTATATACATGTGTCTTGCGCACTAAGTCAAATGTACCATTGTTGCTCATCTGGAGCGAGTTACACATAGGGGAGAGAGGGTGGAGGACCTTGAACCTTTTGATATACAGACGAGGAAATGGGTCCTGGAAACACACGCAGCATCCACAGAGGAGCTGGGGATTGGTCGATGCGATGGCCAGGTTTTCTCTTACTACTGCCAAACATGTTTTTTAATTGTCTTGACCTTGAAAATAAAAATAAAATATTGAGGCTCATTTATTATTGTCTAGGTGAGTTAACCTCTGAATAAAACAGCGTAAAGGGTCATGTCAGCCCCGTGATTGGCAATATTTATAAAACCAGATGCATCTCTGGCCATTGAAACACATGCATCAATATTATTTTATATAGGAACCAGTGTGGGAAACAACATGGCGTTAAGTGTTGAAAACCCTGAATTGTGTTTTCAGTAAGGCATCAGTCAGCCTTAGTCAGGTAAAGGAGTTGCCGTAATGTAAGACCTGTGATTCAACAAGATGACATTCATCAATAAATATATGGAACAAGGTCGTCACTCATGGCGTCGCCAATAATCCCAGCCTAAGTGACATAATTGTCTCTTGTACAGAAATAATTAATGAATTAATAATTAATAATATGCATATTACTAATGACGATTATAATAATATATGAATATAATTATTTGTACTATTGTTATTATTATTAGTAGTATAAGTATTTGTAGTAGTAGCAATAATCATAAATCATATTATTTGTGTTGTTGTTGATACTATTGGCCTAATTATAGTATTTTTATCAATAGACTACACATTTTTCATTATATATATCATGGCTATATTTGTAGGCTATGCGGTTTCAAAAGGCTTTCTGTTTTTACGGCGAAAGTGAAGTCACGTACACAACACTTAATCATTCATTTATTAAGAAGCATCAATCATTCTCTTTGAAGCACATCCGTTTAAGTTCGTGAGCAACATAAGAAAGCAATATGGAGCACGTCTGGTCATCTGGGAAGAACCCAAAGCAGTGCTCGATAGGGGGAGGGAAAAGCACGGATAAACAAGAGATAAAAGAGCGGAACACGTGAACTCTGGTCAAACATTTCTTTCAGCCTTCGGCAAGCTTAATTGATTATGATGACCAGCAAACGATACCAGGCTTGGACAATTCATGGACATTGGCCTATGTTAATTTATTCAAGTAAACGTACGCACACACACGCACACGTATATACGCATGCACGCAAACAGCCACAGAAACACACACACACACGCACACGCACACACGCGCACGCACGCACGCACGCGCGCGCGCGCGCACACACACACACACACACACACACACACACACACAGGCACACACACACACACACACACACACACACACACACACACACAGGTGTACACTACATCACAGTAATTTGCTTTGAAGCCGCACCCATAATGACAAAAACATTTGAGCCAGATGAACCTCTCTGCAAATATATTTGTAGATCTAAAAGCCGCGGGTGGATTTTGAAAGGAAATGATCACCCAAGATAGAGCATTGCTGCCCTCTGGTGGCCTATAGAAGCAAATGCTGCAGTAAAAGCTCTTGAAAAATTGACGCACGAGATTTTCCACCCATCAATGAGGCTTATGGGTTGTTTGAACACATCCATACGTTGTTTGTATAAAATACCGACGTTTTTATTTTAAATGGCTCACTATAGCATAGTCAGTGCCTATGTGGACATTAAGGAAATGTACACAGAACAATACACATATATGATCGGGTTGTCCCTGCAAGTTGTCCCAATTGTTTTGACACCAGGTGATCAAAATGGAAATTACCTTCCACGTCCTCAAAGGATTTGGGCTTTTCATTCAAAGGGATGTGTTGTGTTAAATGAAGTACTTCAGTCCCTTCAGTGCTTTTAATTAGTTTGTTAATTTAATTAAACATTGTCCTATGTTTCCTCTGTCAACTAGATAATTAGGAAGAGCTTTTTTTTTATTGAATACACTAAAGAGGAATTATTCAAATAAACAATTACAAATAGGCCGACAAAGGCATCCTAACTATATCAATCTGTTGCGAATGATTATCACAGTGATATAGATTACAAACATAATCACTTTATTATTAAATGTATCCAAATCGCTTGAATGCGGTGAAGGTATTACTCTTAACATATTTTGCAGTTCCCTTTGTAAATACTTGTTATATTTATTACAATCATTGAATATGAATATGTAAACATTGTCGTTAATAATGGCTTTTTATCAGAGTCACACATGGGACGATGCTTAATTGCAAGTTATTGACTGGTATGAGACTGAACAATAATAACAATAGCCTACATCTTTTTAAATATTGCAAGCACAATATCAGAAAACAATACAAACAGTAAAAGTTGAATGCGCAGCTACTACAGACATACGCTGCTATAACATATGCAAGAGTGGGCGGGACCAGTCTGTATTTTCCATAGACATTACGCATTAGGCATGACTTTTATGACTTTTACGCGTTTATTTAATCCATAAATGCAATTCTCCAATGCATTTGCAACATTCTGTGCATGATGCACTAGAACGCGGAAGATAGTCCAGGTATTCCAAACACATCTCCAACCAATCAGAAGCCACCCTGAGTGCCGCTGGCGGGGGGGGGGGGGGGGGGGTCGGGGGGAGGGTGGGGGAGGGTGGAGGGGAGGAAGAGAAGCGCACAAGAAGTGACCGCTAGCTTTATGTCAACGCTATCGCGATCAGCAAACACACAACGAGAGCGGGGACGGATATCGATTAAAAAGGACAGGGAGGCCGCTTCGATCGTCCTGGAAACAGTGGGATCCAACGCTTGAATATATGCATCGCGTCCACACCGAGAGAGGGTGACTACGTTTTAAAAAGGACGAGTTGTTGCAACCCCCACAAACATCAGCTCTGCTTGGAGTCTCCAGCCAGCGCCATCTCTCCCGGTCCGGTGTGGACCATGGGGAACGCGGCCACGGCCAAGAAGGGCACCGAGCTGGAGAACGGTGAGCGATCCGCTCCGCTCCGGGGCAGGACGGGGGTGTCATGGTTTTCCCCGTGTCATTTAATTAGTTTCCATCTTCTCCAAACACTGGGTAGATAGGGCTGTAGCGTTGGCGATATCCGCTCTATACTCTTAATCTGTAGCCTCCAAACAGGCGGGGGTCTGGGGTGGTGGTGGTGGCGGGGTGTGGGTACGCTCTCCCTTGGCCATATTCACTCCATCACAGCCTGGTAAACATTTGGACACTTTATTATGGATCAGGCTTGTGAGGGTTGGTGGGATCGCATCTCCGGATGACCTGAATTGAGTGTATAACCAGCAGCAGTAGTGTCTAAAACGGTGTTATCATTAAAAACCTATGAGTTGTGAGGAGAGGGGGATAGTATTTACCCTCTGAACCACCGGGAAAACATGATGTCCGCCCGCCCAGTCTTCAGATGCATGCCCCTCCTGCACGTTTTGTTTCTTTACTATTGTTTTTGTTTTAATTCTTTGGATGGTTTTGGAGAAAATATGTGTTGAGTTGAATGCACAATGCGTAAAGAAGGGATGTCTAGTCAGCCAGCTAACATTAGCTGCAGGGGATTAGCCTTCACAAGGCCCAGTCAGTCCCCCTCTCTTGATGTTGGTGAGCTGGCCTTTCCGTGGCGAGCTGTGCTGCACAGGTCGGCCCGGTAGCACTGGTGTTTGTCTTTCTAACGGTGTATTTGATTAACTTTTGTTGTGTTTTTTCTTTCCCAACACCACCGAGATCAGTTGGTCGGACCTGGGTGTTGCCCATTTAAGTGCTTATCAGCCTCCAGCTAAAACTGGTTTTACATCAACTTTTTGTGCAGTTGTTTCCACTATCTATTTAGGTCAAATGCAACGTAATCCCAACTTCAAAACATGATATTGTATTTTTTCTACTTAAGTTTCACAGCGTCTACTTCCAGAGCATGTTGTGTCCTTGCCTACATTACATAAACACAGCTTTGCCTCCGCAGCACAGTGACCAAATATGGAGAAGAAATGACAAATGCCTTCTTTCCATTCATAAAACTGGGCTCCACTACAGGGATCCCCTTTAACACTCAGGCATTCACGAGTAAGATTACTAAGAGCTTTAGTTTTGACATAATCTAAACGTTGTGGCGGTCCTGTCGTGCCTCACTCGCAGACAATATTATAATTGACCAGTAAAGGCTTGTCATCACGACCTTCGTCAGAGGATAAGGGGTATTACAAGCTTTGAAAGGTTTGACGTAGCTGCAACTAGGCTAGAGTTAATTTGTGACGGTAAGCTTTGACGTGTGCGGGTAGGTGATGAAGCGATCCAGTTTGCTGCGTTCTCTGAAGTTTTTCCATTCTTTGATGGCGTTAGGATAGTGGTGCCTTTGTGTAAATAGACGAATCACACTAGATAGGGGCATGCGCCATAATGCTATCATCCAAATCCTTACAACATAGAGATATATTTTAGTTCAGGACAGTGTAAGAATGTTCAGAGGCAGTGGTGTTGCCAGCACCAAGCTGTTCCAGAGTTGGTGGGGATGGTTCGATCAGCGCAGTGCCCCACTCTCGGTCATATCTTCACTGTGTTTAGGATCTGTAGGTTGTCAGGGGCTGGCTGTTTAATCTGGTTAAGCTGACCCTCTGCCCTGGGCTTGGGATTTGTGTGCAGTGAGTGGCCACCCTCTCATGACAAACCTGCAGTTCCCTATATAGCAGCTTGTTCTGTATGTGTTGCCAGTTAGCCTTCCATGCGTACCACCTCTGCAGCGCTTTCCCTTATTGGTGCCGCAAATTCAAACCCACCGTTTTGGAGTTGTCCGCGTGTTATTGGCCACATGATAAACAATGTACTATTTTACCAGAGAATAACTCAGCAACTTGAGTTGGTGTTCTTACAGACAGCATAAATGTCAGTAAAGGGTCAATGTCAGTTAAGGCAATCAGGCATAATTTTCTGACTATTCATACATGTTTTTGAAATTCATAAAGAACACCACTCGAATAATGGCCGGTTTGGCTCGGTATGAATTTGAAAACAAATCCTTTTTCAGTGTGTGTGTGTGTGTTTTTTTTTTTTTAAGGGGTTAGGAGTTCCTATATCATCATTATCATGTGTCCACAGCTGAACACACTCCTTCACTACAATCCCATTACAAAAACAAAAATCAATGGCGTTAGATTTGTAGCACACAGGGGGACCCCAAAAAAACTGAACTCGACAATGAACCCTCCCAAGCAACAATGACCCCAGTTATCCCCGTTGATCAGAAAAGTTAATTAACGGTTAACCTTTATATGCCAGCGGTCTGCTCTGCTGGAGGACCCGTACCGAGGTCTGTGTCCTTGTGTCGAGGTCTGGCCCACGAGGGCCCACTTCAGTTCGGCCAAACGGGTCGTCCGTGTAAATGTCAACAGGGTCGGTGCGTTAGCGTTTGAGATCCTGCCGTTGTGTTTTGAAACTGAGCTGTTACTGCGTCGCAAACCGAACGCCATTCAGTTTTACGTGTTTTTTTTGTTGGGGACAGATTATGTGGAAAGTGACGGAGAAACTATATGGATGGGTTAGTTCTCTATAGATGTCGGGCTGAGGTGTTTTTTAGGATGGACCTTCCCTCTGTACTCTGCCTCTTGTTTTTATATCTGCTTAATCAAAATGACGACGTTGCATGACTACATTGCTGACATTTCGACTGTTGATTGATATCTGTGGTTTTGTGAGTCGATGTGAAACTTCATTAGACGCTACGGTCTTCAAATTGTTACACAGCCACGTCAAAGTCTACTCTGCACCGTCCTCTATGTCGAGGGGATGTTCGCTTCGTATACCTAATCACATTGATTGTCTCGCTTTGCTAGTATTATTTTTTTAACACATGAAGTCTGTCAATATCTCTCTCTGTATCTCTCTTTTTGTATCGCCCGTCCGTGTGGGTGCCGGTCCTTGCTGCGTATCCCTGGTGATCTGTTAGAGACCTTTGGTATGCTCCCCGGTCGCGCTGTGATAACTGGCCCAACCAGGTCTCTGTGTGCCTGTGTTTGATAATAACAAATGCCTGTTTTTGTCACCCACATCTGTCGGTCTGGACATGCACTGTCTGCCGTGTTTCCCATGTAATGCCCTTGCCTTTTCTTCATCTTTACGCCCTGTGACGTGTCGTAGCCTGGCCCTGCGTGTTTAGTACAGAAATCGATGCAGAAGACGCAAGATTTCTGTTTCGCTCTGACCCGAAATAGAATTGATCAAACTCTTTTGCATCATTTCTTACTATTGTTCGCCCTTCCTGGATGTTGTTTGGTGTTGGTGTTGTCGTATCGTTAGACAAGTGAAATGATGTTGTTACTCTCCTGTTTGCTATTACATGCAGATTATTCTCTCCCCTTGTTTTCTCTCCATCGTAACTAGTCTGTCTTGAGTCTCACCGCCACAGCATTCCTATAGTTTGGTCTACTCCATGATAAATCAATAAATGCCTAATTATGTGGTTGTAATGCCGGAACCAGGTTCTTTGAATGATTATGTCTCTCTCCCCTCTTCAGTGAAAGAGTTCCTAGCGAAGGCCAAAGAAGACTTTTTACGGAAATGGGAATGCCCGCCACAGGTGAGAATGGGGAACAGAGGCCTTCTTGTATTTGCTTTAAGTCAAAGAGGTAAACTGGTTTGCGCGCGTCTATTGTTGGCCGACCGGTGTGTGTGTGTGTGTGTGTTTGTCTCCGCAGAGCACAACGTGCCTCGATGACTTTGAGAGATTAAAGACGCTGGGAACAGGCTCGTTCGGGAGGGTCATGCTGGTGAAGCACAAGTCCACCGAGCAGTACTTCGCCATGAAGATATTGGAGAAGCAGAAGGTCAGTGGGCCCGCGCTCTGTTCTGTCGGCCGTCTCTTTTACCCTGGGTGCTGAAGTTAATTACCCAATCACAATACCAGTACGGCGTCATTAACCTAACTTGTGCAGAGGCTAAACACTGTGCTCCAACTATTTTGATTGGCACATGTTCTGCTTTTCACAAGTGGCGAATGTGTTCAAGGACTGCGACCTCAGTGTGTGGAGAGCCGGTCACATGGTATATCGAAAGGCAGCACTCTGCGTCAATGGTACTTCATGCTATGGTCAGACTCAAGTGGGATGGCAGTGAATTGGATCTTGAAGCGTACATGAGTGCGGCCCAAAATTGTCACTGAAATTAAGTTTTCTTTTTCATTTACATTTTCTACATCCACATGGCACAAAGACGATATCGGATTTGTTTTACGTGTAGTCTGAATATAGGCTGGCCTGAAGTGCTCTGGGCTTTTGAGGACGATTTGGGACCAACCACAATTGATCCACCAATGGCCTTGTGTCTCTTTGGTCTGGTTCAGGTGGTGAAACTCAAGCAGATAGAGCACACGCTAAACGAGAAGAGAATATTACAGGCGGTCAGCTTCCCCTTCCTCGTCAAACTCGATTATTCGTTCAAGGTACGCCGGCCATAATTTCTACAGTATTACCGTAGCCACGCTGCATTTGAATAGCTCATCACTAATTATATTCCGACGTTACTAGGACAACTCAAATTTGTACATGGTGATGGAGTACGTTCCCGGAGGAGAGATGTTCTCCCATCTAAGACGAATCGGCAGGTTCAGGTGAGTGAGTGAATAGTTCAGACTAAGGTATCTGGCTCCTTGTCTATCCAATATCTCCCTCATGATCTGGGGTAGGGCCGTGAAGACCACGGTACAGTGCGAGTGTGTCAACACCAGTGCTTGTCGTGACCCGTTTGTCGTATTTCGCGACCTAAAGCACTGTTGTGTGTCTCCCCCACACTCATCGCCGCCCAGTTCTCGGCGGGGGTCAAGTTCTGCTCAATCGTATCCATTGATTACCTGCTCGATGGTGTACCATGCGGTTTCCGCGACACCTGTTAAAATAATAATCCAACCCCCTCCTTTTTTCTTCTCCAGTGAACCGCACGCACGCTTCTACGCAGCCCAGATCGTGCTGACATTCGAGTACCTCCATTCATTAGACCTTATCTACAGAGACCTGAAACCGGAGAATCTTCTCATCGACCACCATGGCTATATTCAGGTCTGCTTGCGGTTTCTCGCTAAACATGTGGACCGCTGCGGTTTTTGTTCAAACGGATTCATATCCCTCCCAGGCGTGTAACGGCTGGTGCTCTCGCTCCCCACCCAGGTGACAGATTTTGGATTTGCCAAGAGAGTAAAAGGGAGGACTTGGACACTGTGTGGAACACCGGAGTACCTGGCCCCAGAGATCATTCTAAGCAAAGTAAGCCCCTCTCCAGAGACCTGTGGTTGGGTCCAAACAGCGGGCAACACGTGGTCTGTAATGCATTCAAGCCTTTCTCTTAAGTTTTTATTCGATTTTAACATAGTAGATGCGGATTGGGTCGCTTGCTTCACACTATGTGACGCCCGTCAGTTCTAGAATAGATTTTAAAATCCTCTTATTGGTGTTCAAATCACTCATTTGATGAGTGCTCGGATACTTGCCAGACATGCTCCCTCTCTAGATCGCTCGGGTCCTCTGGCCCTTTGAGGGGTTCCCCAGGTGAGGACAGAGACCGTTAGCGCCGTCTACGGTCCTCGCCTCTGGAACAGCCTGCCGGAGGAGCAGAGGGAATCCTAAAAATGATTAAAAGAAAATCTTAAAACATACATATTCAGCTCAGCATTCTCCTCAACCCTTTTATTTATTTCCATTGCATTTGTAAAGCACCTCATTTTGCAATTGTTGCATGAAACGCGGTATATAAATAAGGTTTGATTTAGATGTATATTTTGCATTGTGATGATAAAGTAGGTTTTATACCTGTTTCCGTGCTGTCCTCTTGTTTGTGGCCTGTAGGGCTACAACAAGGCCGTGGACTGGTGGGCGCTGGGGGTCCTGGTTTATGAGATGGCTGCCGGCTACCCGCCGTTCTTTGCAGATCAACCTATCCAGATCTATGAGAAGATTGTTTCTGGAAAAGTAAGTGGTTCCGATTTATTTTTTATTTTTTTAAATTGTCATTGAAAATAATTCTTCCCCCAAGAAGCAACTCTGCAATAGGCATGGTGCACATTTAATAATACTAATCATTTAGCCCCGTGTTCATGGGTTCTTGTGTGTCTGTTAAGTTGACTTGTGTGGAACCCATGCTCTGTATTAAAACTGCAAACGTTGTTCATTTATGTGTATTTCCTTTTAGGTGCGATTCCCTTCCCACTTCAGCTCTGATTTAAAAGACCTGTTGAGGAACCTGCTGCAGGTAGACCTAACAAAGCGCTATGGCAACCTGAAGAACGGCGTCAACGACATCAAGGGCCACAAGTGGTTCGCCACCACCGACTGGATCGCCATCTACGAGAGGAAGGCAAGTGGCTCTACGTTTGAGCACTACGGAGTCATTACTCATTGGGCTGGCAATGCTTTCACTTTATTTTAAAAAGAACCCATTGAATTCACATCATTTCCTAATTATTATACTACACAAGTACACATGTCAGTATAACACAATGGTTAGTTTGCCTTACCTTTTAGAAATTACTGTCCAGTTATAAGGCTGCACTGTTTTGTGTCCAAATATCTTGAATGTGTTAAGGATGACCTTCCCGTCGTCATATTGCTCTTAGCTGGCGTGCCATACGCTCTACCAGAGTCTGCAGGCGAATGTACATTTGGTTTAGAGAATTAAATGACCAATTATGTCTCAACTGATGCTGATGCTTGTTTGATTTCTGATATAATCTGAAGAAAAAAGTTTCTATAATGCATTGGTCAACATTTTATTACTTAGAAACCCTCTAGGCAGTTTATTTTTTAAAAGGTTTGCCTTTACCTGCCAGATCATGCAAATTAATAGATTTAGGTAAAATTATTTATTGACAATATTTGAGTAATTTATTAGTGTGTGTGTGTGTGTGTGTGTGTGTGTGTGTGTGTGTGTGTGTGTGTGTGTGTGTGTGTGTGTGTGTGTGTGTGTGTGTGTGTGTGTGTGTGTGTGTGTGTGTGTGATCATATAAAGTGCTGTCTGACTTGGAGCCACTTCTAATCGTTTATTTCCCCATCCTCTCCTGCAGGTGGAGGCCCCGTTCATCCCCAAGTGCCGGGGCCCCGGGGACACGAGCAACTTCGACGAGTACGAAGAAGAGGAGGTCCACGTGTCGCTAACGGAGAAATGCGGCAAGGAGTTCGCCGAGTTTTAAAGATGCGAGAGCGTGGAAACATCAGGGCTAAAACACATAAAACACACCGCAGAAACACATCGCTCTTCAAAAGGACTCTGGGAAGAAGAAGAGAGAGAGCAGAGACCGACGTTGTTCACGTCTACTACATTAACCCCTCTATTCCACACCGCTGAATGAGGTCGCCATGATCCACTTTATACTTTTACTACTTCTAGTTGATGTTGTGCTCCCCTTTTTAAGATGTTTTGTTTTACGTTGAGAGGAGAACCCGGGCCGACGCCCGAGGTCACACCATTACAGAATTATGTGTCCAATGATACACACTAAGGCCGTCTCATCCTTCAATCAAATTTGTAGATAAAAGTATAAGAATATATTACTCTTGATACGTTTTGGAATATGTTTTAAAATCAGGTTTGAAAAGGTTACTGAAGAATGACACTATGATGTGGGATTGATTGGTATCGTCAGATTTCTATATGATAATATAAATATGTTGAAAGTGCTAGACGCTGGCACCTAATGTTCAGAGGCTAAAAGGGATGGCTGTCGCAGAGGTTGTGCTTGAGTCCGTCCTGGTTCACACCTGTACCGAGTTTGGCTACAGGCCGAGGGGATACTGGCTACAACTCATGGAGGAAAGAGGGATATATATATGTATATGAGAGATTTTGAGTTATACTTTTGTTTTTCACCCTATAAAACAACCAATATATCATATTGGTATGATGCAAGACAGTAAGTAAAATACTGACACATAATTACTTTTATTTGGAACATTGCTATTGCCATGAATGTCCACAATATTGATGTCAGTTTTGGGGAAAATCTACATTTGTAATGTGGGCAATTCTACAACTTGATTTAAATGTTCAAACGCTTTCCATAACTGCCTCTTCTATGTCAAATATATATGTATGGTCAGCCACAGGTCCGGAAAACGGGCCACGGTAATGTTTGTTCGAGCCAATCGCAGAGCAGTGGTACTGTGTCCTACGTGCATATCTGTCCGTTCTGTAAGACACATGAACATGTTGAGTGTTTCAAAGCATGACCAAATAGAAAACATAACAAGAAGAAGGGGTATCTCCCCCTCTCTTTGCTTTTGCCTTAGAGAACCATGTCCTCGGACCCCCCCTCCCACATCAGTTCACTGCCTACTTAGTATTCAGACTCAGCCAACAATAGCCATTGCACAAAATGACAAACCGTGTTACAGGAAGTAAATCTCAAATTTTGTTTTGTTTGGGTCTTATTGCTATGTAAAAAAAAACGATGTAATTTGCTGTTTCACAAATCATTTTTGCAGTGGTCTACCATTATATTCACTCTGTTCCTATAGTCTGCTTATAAAGAAGAGTGATAAGAGTTTTATGAAGCAGTGTGACTCCAGTATAGGGGAAGAAGGAGACTAAATCCTTTTTAGGGATTTTAGAGAGTAATGTAAAGTTCAACAGTTTAATGTGTATAGGATTGCGGCTCTGTGCCTCAACGTTGTTTGTGAAGTATTGCAGAAGTACACTCTTTATAATACTGTTAACATGAAGATGTTTTTTCAATCTTCTAAGACAGAATTGCAAAATGGCATGTCTTTTTTTTTCTCCCCTGTTGCTGTTACCAATTTGTTTCTTGTTTGTTCCAATCTTTTTAAAGAATGTAGATTTGCAACTTATAGGGATGCATCTTTTGGAGAAAATAAACTTTCAAGGTACAAATGTCCTCACAGAATAATAGCTAAAAACAAGACTTCTCCTTTATACCACATTTAATCCATTCATTGTTTTAACTCATAACATGTGTGTATGCATTGTTTCATATATGTTTTTATTTATACACATTAGAGATGCTAATAAATTTTATTTTTAAAAGTGTCAAAATACCTGATTTTTTGCAGTTACTGTCACTGAAGAGGTGAATACTCAACCAAAGTTATATGTAATAACACTTATTACTGATGTGATAAAATCAGTATAACCCTTATAATAAAGAGAACCACTTTAAAAAACAATAACATACATTGATTGCTATTCATTTTGTTAAACGGGAACCTCAAACCGCACTTGTCCCTCTGGACCTACCGTACCGGCTGTAGACTTATGGGTAATGTAGTACCAGAAGTCGGCACATGTGTTCTTGTTTCCCCCTCATTTAATTGTTAAACAAAAATGGCAGGACTTGAGCTCCTCTCGGACCAGGGATACCGTCTGGATGGGAGAAAAGCCACCGAGCTGCGGAAAGTGCAAGCCCGCATGGGAGTCTTCGCTCAGGCGGACGGCTCTGCGTACATAGAGCAGGGCAACACCAAGGCCCTGGCGGTGGTCTACGGACCCCATGAGGTATGTAGACAGCAGAGACCCTTAACGTTAAGGCCCTGGCGTTGGGGTACGGACCCCATGAGGTCTGGCGGTGGTGTACGGACCTCATGAGGTGGGTAGAGACGGTCCACGTTCAGCTAGCTGCTTCGGTCACACGCACTGGACCGTTGAGAGGACTTGATAGGAGCTAACGTTAATAGCAGGCACGTCACATGCTGTTCACCTACCAGACAATATGACTTCTTGAGTTGTCAGTGGAGTGAAAGTGCTGAATGATTTTTGCGGGTCACCAGCTAACAATATCTGAACTTAAGCAATGCACTTTGTGTGTGTGTGTGTGTGTGTGTGTGTGTGTGTGTGTGTGTGTGTGTGTGTGTGTGTGTGTGTGTGTGTGTGTGTGTGTGTGTGTGTGTGTGTGTGTGTGTGTGGATCCAATGAGGTGTAACATGGTTATGTATGATGACGTGATTATTAGGGATGCATCGAAATGAAAATTCTTGGCCGAAAACCGAAAATGGGGAAACTAAAAAGGCCGAAAACCGAAACAAATTATTATGCCAATTATTAGTACCATTTAGGGTTGCTTTTTTTTTTTATATATATATATATATATATATATATATATATATATATATATAGCCTCCATTATGTGACGACGGAGAAGTAGGACACAGGGTTGATCTCCACACGAGCACTTTTATTTTCTCATTTACCCACAGTGACCCACCTGTGTCACACAAAAACAGTAGGGGGCGCAACCGCCGTCAGATTCACTTGTGGAAACCAATTATCCGGTTGACATCAGACCACCGGACGCATTTATAATATAAACGCTTCCAAAATCTCAACAAAAAACCCAGAAATAAAACATACAATGAAACCTAATGGGAAATGTACATACAGTGACCCACCTGTGTCACACAGAACAGTAGGGGCGCAACCGCCGTCAGATTCACTTGTGGAAACCTGAACACAACGTGGTCGGATGAGTTATATCAACGGGCATCCCACACATCAGCTGACACTACCCCCCACCCTCGCAATGTACATTGTCATCCATCGTATAAAACACATTTCAATGACAGTATGGCGGCAACATATACATTTAAACAGAATAATATCAAAATATTACACAGGAAGCGCGACTCACCAATTATCCGGTTGACATCAGACAAGAGACAACCGGACGTTGCGTCAACCGGCGCGCGAACTTCCAAGACTTATCAAAACCATAGTGGCGAAGTCACGCCCCTTCCGGTAGGGCTCATGGGACCTATGAGATCGAAAAATATGAATGGGAGTCAATGGAGAGAAAATAATTATCTTCTGGTCCCAGTCTTTATATGCCCGGGATTACACATATGTTGTTTGTGGATTTAAATGATAATTTTTCATGCAAAGAAAACTAAAAAATTTCGTGAAGAAGTTTGATAATTTTAGGTTTTATGTGAGGCCGCTTTGTGAACTACAGCTCTTCGCTGCTCTCGACGCATATGATATACGTCACCACACCCGCACTTGGAACTCGGCACAGAGATGGCGATCTCTCTGCTCCACTTCACCACTTTTTTCAAGGCGAGGATAAAAGCATAGAAAGGAACAAAACACACCGGCAGCTTGATCTAATTGATTGGCACTGAATCGCTGTGAGGATGATTGAGTCTGATGACGTGACGCGACATACGCGACATCAGGCGATATGTAGTTCTTTCTCGTTGTGTTTTCTCTCTACAGCCTTTATCTGAACAATTGTACAATAAACGGTCGAACTATTTGCATGAAAAATTATCATTTAAATCCACAAACAACATATGTGTAATCCAGGGCATATAAAGACTGGGACCAGAAGATAATTATTTTCTCTCCATTGACTCCCGTTCATATTTTTCGATCTCATAGGTCCCATGAGCCCTACCGGAAGGGGCGTGACTTCGCCACTATAAAAACACAAACACCACAACGGGTAATACAGTAAAACTAAACCAATAAATGAATTGGGGCGGAATCTATAACACTATATATATATATATATATATATATATATATATATATATATATATATATATATATATATATATATATATATATATATATACACACACACCTAATAGATAAGTAACCTAATATTGCGTTGGAACGTGCAAGACTGGTAACCATAGCAACGCCGGTAAACAAACCCCGCGAAGCCCAATCCCTACGAGGGCTCCTCGCGCTACGGCCATCGTGATATTATATATACGATTATATTATATACTATTACATATAGAACGTTATAAGAAAGACGCTGTCACCGAGAATTGGCCGCTGCCAGACGCTGTCACCGAGTGTGAGAGGAGAGTTGGAGATGGCGGTTGACCTAGTTTCAAAGTTTATACCGTTTATACTCGGTAATACCGGTGTATCGCTCGTTGTGAAAATGTCCACACCGCGGCAACCCTAGTGCCATTGCATTTCTGGCTATGACTACTGTGTACTAACTTCATTAAAATCAAGGCATTGCAATGTTTGCAAATCGTTATAAGTGGGTCTTTTTCAGAAACATTGAAAAACGTCCGCACACCGCATATTGGCGCTTATCCAGACAAGCGTGGGCTGGCCGCGCTTTTTGGTTGCGTCATCACAAATTTCTGTTTCGGCCGTGCTGTTTCGGTGATAAAAGTATTTCGGCCCGAAACTGAAAATGCGCTTTTGGGCCATTGTCGGCCGACAATTTTCGGTGGCCGAAAATTTGGTGCATCCCTAGTGATTATACATTGCTAAATGTAGGCACAAGCTAAGAGATGCGTTACTTCAGTTAAGGTGGGAAAAAGACAAGGTGTTGGGTCTGCCTTACTTCTACAGCCAGAAAGGATAGGCTTCATGGCCTGACCAGGGGTAGAACGCACAAAGATGCACCAGCGATCGGTGCCAAACCCATCTGGATCCAAACACGCCCAGGCGCCAACCATGTCCGGTTGTATTTCCTCCCCCAGATGCGAGGCTCCCGCAGTCGAACCCTCCACGACCGAGCTGTCATCAACTGTCAGTACAGCATGGCCACCTTCAGCACCGCGGAGAGGAAGAGGAGGCCGCACGGAGACCGCAAGTCCACGGAGATGAGCCTCCACCTCAAGCAGACGTTTGAGGCGGCCGTGATGACCCAGCTGTACCCACGCTCGCAGATAGACATCTACGTCAAGGTCGAAGCACTTTCTCATTCCAGCAGTTGTCATGTTTTACATCGGTGCTTCAAGGAGAGGTTGTATCACTTACTTGTGCTAACTGATGCAAATATGTTGTACACATTGATACGATGAAACTATATTATGATGCAATACAATAAAAATACAAGAGACAAGAAAATGTAATACCCTAACCCTAGTGCTAAGGGAAACAAAAATAGATGCTAAAGTAAATACAAACAATATAAAAAGTAACAATAACCCTATAAATAATAAAGTGGCCTAGTGCCAGTAGTTCACAGTATATTTAAGGTCCCATATCATATTATGCCACCAGGTGTGAGTGTGATTAGCCGTTACAAGCCGTTTTGAAAATCTCCCTCTTCCTGTGTTTTAGTGACATCACAAGTGGGCGTGTCCACCTAGATCTATGACGGATAGAGGAGCAACGTTTGCTACAGTCCACTGGGCAGACTGCTCTATCAGCGTACATCTAGGTGGACCTTTTTTGAAGTGTGTAAATTAGGGGTGTGCACGTGTACACGTATAACCAGTTAGTAAATCATAACCGTTTAGGAAAAACAACAAAACGAAAACCGTAAAAAAAATTGTTTCAATGGGAATCGCGACGGTCTATACTTTCAACATGAAGTTTACACATTTATAATTCGAAATTCATCCCAGCCTTTATACCACAGATACTCTAGGGCAGGGGTGCCCAACCTTTTTTGACCCAAGATCTACTTTTCAAGTAGCCAACCTCCCGAGATCTAGTGTCAACATTGCAAACCCACACACATCGTTCCCAGCCTGCAGTAACTAATCTTACAACACTTTTTCTTGTTGTCACACAACCACTAGACATCACATCACAAACCCTCCCTATCTCAAACACACACACAGACAATTTCC
This sequence comes from Melanogrammus aeglefinus, assembly GCA_900291075.1. Taxonomy (NCBI): domain Eukaryota; kingdom Metazoa; phylum Chordata; class Actinopteri; order Gadiformes; family Gadidae; genus Melanogrammus; species Melanogrammus aeglefinus. The sequence goes on from OLKM01001663.1 coordinate 43,387, forward strand.
TCTCACAGTTGCCAGTTTGGATAGTGTGCTGTATCACAAACCCGCTCCCTCTGCTCTCTCGCTCTCGCTCTCTCTCTCTCTCTCTCTCTCGCTCTCTCTCTCTCTCTCTCTGTCTCTCTCTCTCTCTCTCTCTCTCTCTCTCTCTCTCTCTCTCTCTCTCTCTCTCTCTCTCTCTCTCTCTCTCTCTCTCTCTCTCTCTCTCTCTCTCTCTCTCTCTCTCTCTCTCTCTCTCTCTCTCTCACAGACACACACACGCCAATCTGCATGATGAGCAATAGCCATAGCTGACCTTAATATGAACAAAACAGAAAAATAACCAGATACAAAACAGGTAGATCTCTGAGTTAGAAAAACTCTCCTACCTTAATGGGAGACCTGGCATTGGGAGGAGGAGGCTAAATTCTCGTAGTCAGGAGTGTAGGAGCTGGTTGCAAGGCGTAGGCAGGCTGCAAAATGGTCATCTGTCATTGTTGATCTGTTCTTATTACCCAGCCTTATTAGCCTGGGTCTTTGGTTTGGTAAAGATTGACTGCTGTGCTGCAAGCCGAGCTTTCAAATCCCGCACTTTTGTGGCACTTAAAGGCGTTTTTGCAGGGAAATCCCTCTCGTACCTTCCATGTACTGTTTTAAAATGCTAGGGTCTATAGCATATAACAACATTTTCTTTATTACAGTTTAATGAAACGGTAAGCTGACAACATCCTAATTAATACCGCAACTGCAAATGAACCACACGGAGATAACCATGGCAACCTAATTTTCTTTGCGATTAATCTTTGCGAGACTGCGGTCCGCTTTAAAAATAAATTAAAAAATCATCAATTAATTAAAAAAACGGTTAACCGTGTACACAAAGAAAAAGAAAAAGGGGTTGTGTAACCGTTTTCAATTTTTTGTAACCGTTCACACCCCTAGTGTAAATGCATAGTAAACTTGTGATGCATCAGTACAAGCGTTCACTCCCAACCCCTTTTCAAAATGCCTCCCCCCTCCCACCAGGTGCTGCAAGCCGACGGCGGCAACTACAGCGTGTGCGTGAACGCGGCCACGCTGGCCATCATCGATGCGGGCATCCCCATGCGGGACTACGTGTGCGCCTGCACGGTGGGCTTCGTGGACGAGACGCCGCTGGCCGACCTCTGCTTCGCCGAGGAGAGCGGCAGCTCCCTAGCCCTGGCGCTGCTGCCCCGCGGCGGGCAGATCGCCCTGCTGCAGATGGACGCGCGGCTGCACCAGGACCACCTGGATGCCCTCATGGAGGCGGCCATGACGGCGTGCAAAGGAGTGAGCAAGGTGCTGGACGAGGTGGTGAGGCAGCACCTGCAGGAGGTGTCCGTGCTCACCGGAGAGTGAGGCGGCGGCGACGCAGGAGAGTGAGGCGGCGGCGACGCAGGAGAGTGAGGCGGCGGCGACGCAGGAGAGGGAGGCGGGTGAGGAGGAGAGGAGAGGACTTTGAGGCTTTGTTGTTTTCGGGGCCATATGCTGGGAGAGATACGGGACCTCGGTTAAAAAAGAATTGACAAATGTTTATGCATTTTCATCATGTATTATTATGTAGATTCGATTTTTTTTCATTTCATACCTTAATAAATCACACTTTATGTAAAAGTGCTTTTGACTGAGGTGCATATGTGTTGTAAAATCATGTGTTGTGTCGCAATCAAATCAATTGCAAGGTTTAAGATTTTCCTTCCACAATGTGTAGCACCTCTGGTGTGTGCTACGTGTGTGTATAATAACTGATCCGTGGCTAATATTACAGCCATTGACGTTAGGGGGCTATTAAACGGCTTGTTGCGCTGATAGGCTTTCAAATGTATATTTATTTACAGATGGGTTTAGTGATCCTAGCTCAGGTTTGTGGGAGCTCTTTGTGTTCCCCTGTTCAGTGTGGTGTTGAGTCTAGATTCAATGACGGTATTTCTCTGGATATTGCTGGACATAAGGCAATGGACATGGCTACTGAGTCCATTGAGGGATCAGGGAAGGAATTCACAGAGTTGTTGGTTTGGACTCTGCAGTCATGGCCCGGCATGATGGTGGCTGGTAGGCCGTCCAGATGTGGAGGTGGTGGTACAGAAGACAGGTTGTGGAATAGGATTTTCATGGTTGGAAGTATATGTAGAGGTGGTGGGAAACTAAATGGTATTGTACAATCAAGTGCCACCCCAAATATAACACTGGCCCGAGCTGGCCACCACAGTAATAAAATCCTGGCTACGCCCCTGATTCTATAGTCGGGCATATAGGCCTATAACTCGTATATTAAATGATCTTTTTATTTATTTTTTATTTCGTTTATTCTTAGCTAGAAATGTGCATTCTCTTGGTCAGCCATAGGGGGCAATCGTAAACAGTAGTCCAGTGGTCCCATATTAAAGGGGAAGAAGAAGAAGAAGGCTGTCAGACGTCCTTTGACATGCGCATGTCCGGAAGTCGGTCCGCCGAAGCAGTGGTCCTCCAGGAAAAAGGAAGGGCTCGAGGAGGAATGCTGCAGCGGTGGATCTCGTAAATGCAACCCAAAATTCGGTAGGGACAGTATTCTTAAGAACATATATGATAATATTGAATATCGATCATACGCCATGTATTCACAAATTGGTATTTACCATGTCAGGTAATCGTACACAGCGCCACTTAGCTTAGCTTTCCACTTTCCACCATCCGAACCGATCGATACGATGACAATGGCAGCCGATGATCTCCACCAAAGCGTGGATCCCACTGACATTAAACGTGTATACAATGGCAACATTATTGCTATTCGTGCAGGGTTGATTGTAAAAGTAAACGTTCGCTGTGAGTGTGTTGACGAGGGTTTGTCCGGTTCTCCCCAGATCCTGACACCGCCAATGCGAGGGGAGTAGCATCATCACAGCGCCATGGGACTCCTGTCAGACCCCAACAGAAGGCGTGCTCTGATCGGCATGCTCACCCGCCTTAATGCCCCGATCTGGTGAGATATCACGTTTTATTTTTATTTTTTTGCCTTGCACCATATTGTGTTCCAACATATACATACCAGGAAAATGTATATTTTCTCTCTGTCTCTTGTCACTCTCTCTGTCTTTGTGTGCACAGATATGTCTACTTATTAAGTCATCATTTTGGACAGGGTTCAAGGTTGCATGGATAAATGGATCCTTTTTACGTATTTGGTGTATAGTTTGTATAGTTTTGGAAAAGCTGTGAAAAATAAACAAATGTATAATAATTCTCTCTCTCTCTCTCTCTCTCTCTCTCTCTCTCTCTCTCTCTCTCTCTCTCTCTCTCCCCTCTCTCTCTCTCTCTCTCTCTCCTCATCTCTCTCTCTCTCTCTCTCTCTCTCTCTCCTCCCCTCATCTCTCTCCCCTCATCTCTCTCCCCTCATCTCTCTCTCCTCATCTCTCTCTCAGTATGATCTGCTACATGGCGGGCGTGGCCTGGTTCATGGGCCTCGCCTTCGAGCCGTTCACCCTGCGGACGTACATGTCGGAGAACGCCATGGGCTCCACCATGGTGGAGGAGCGCTTCCCGGCGGGGGAGCGGGCGCTCGCCACCGGCCGGGAGTTTGCCGCCCACAAAAAGAAAACGGGGTAAGGTTGGAGACGTTGTTGCCTCTGACGGGATATAATGTATGATATAATGTTGGTCGCGGCCTCAGCAACTGTAGTTTTATTTTTATTTTATTTTTTTATGATAGAGTGAGATAGACAGGAAGGGATGGGAGTTAGAGGGGAGGACATGCAGCAAAGGACCACGGGGCAGGGTCGAACCCCGATGGCTGCGATCAGGACTGAGCCTTGGTAGTAGGGCTGGGCGATAACTCGATTACGATTACTAATCACGATAAAACTCACGTCGATTACGACGATAAGCATTAGACATAAATGCTCGATATATATATATGTATATTATAGAGATATAGATATCTACGAATGGAAACGCTACAAATTTATTTCAATCATCTGAAAACATACCCTCCCAGCGACTACACAGAAAGCATGAAAATGCGGCGCAACAACAAGTTTTGCCCGCCGTCCTACCGCAGCTGTCGGCAGCGCGAGCGGGGCTGTTCCTGTTCCTCCAGCCCTACTTGTAGTGCGCGCCCCTCAACTGTAGTTGGAGTTAAGACGGCCCTCTGTTGTGCTTCAGGGGCATGCCAGTGGACTGGCTGGTCAGGACCATGCAGGCTCGAGGGCTGGAGGTCTACACGCAGCGCTTCTCCCGCAAGCTGCCCTTCCCCGACGAGGACAAGGAGAGATACGTGAGTGCATTCATTCATCATTCATTCGGGGGTTTTCAGCAGACGCTTTAATCCAAAGCGACTTGCAAGCCGTTCATGCACACACCAACGGCGCAGTCAACCACGCAGTGGCGACAGCCAGCTCGTCAGGAGCAGTTAGGCTGAGGTGTCTTCCTCAGGGGCACCTCGACACTCGTTGAGGTGTTCCTGACTCGTACGGTGGACTGGTGGTAACCTTCCGGTTACCAGTCCACTAACTCTACCTCCTGAGCGTAGCCGACCCCCCATAAGAGCTGTGGTTTGTTGTGGTATGCATTTATGTACGTCTATATGTGGTGCGGGGTGGGTTTATATTATACCACCAGGCGCCGGGGTGTGATTAGCCAGTCCAAGCTGTTTAGAAAATCTGCCTTTTTCCTGTATTTTAGTGACGTCACAAGTGGGTGTGGCCACCTAGATGTACTCTGGGTAGATCAGTCTGCCAGCCTACCCAGTGGACTGTATCAAATGTTGCTCATCTATCCAGCAAACATCTAGGTGGACACGCCCACTTGTGATGTCACTAAAACACAGGAAAAAGGCAGATTTTCCCACGGCTTGTAACGGCTAAACGTCACCTACCAAGAGAGTACAACCACATTGTCAATCTGCTGTAATTGGATCTGGGAGGCGATTATGGATCTCCCTCTCGGTCACCATAATCGCCCCCCTCTTCTGTCTCCCTCTCCCCTCCCAGATGGTGAAGGGAAACAACGTGTACGGGATCCTGAGGGCCCCACGGGCCCCCCGCACCGAGGCCCTGGTGCTGAGCGCCCCCTGCAGCCCGGGGAACGAGAACAACCAGGCGGTGGGACTCCTGCTCGGCTTGGCTCAGTACTTCAGGAGTGAGTATGTTCAGTTTGTCTGAGAGAAGGGACGGTGCAACCGCAAATGGTGACCAGACTGCATTTATAGAGCGCTCTTCTAACCAGCGGCCACTCAAAGGGCTTTACAATATTGCGTTACATTCACCCATTCATGCATACATTCACACACCGACGGCGGTGTCGGCCACGCAAGGCGACAGCCAGCTCGTCAGGAGCAGTCAGGGCGAGGTGTCTTGCTCAGGGACACCTCGGACTCAGCTAGGAGGAGCCGGGGATCAAACTAGCAACCTTCAGGTTACAAGCCAACCCGCGCAACCTGAGCCACACGCGCTGATGGTGATACATGTGGTATCACCATCAGCCGAGATCCAAGATTCAAGAGCTTCATTTGTCACATGCAGACATGTATACAGTGAAATGAAAAGGTGACAGTGGTGCAGAAGCAGTTTGATATTAAGATAGAAATATAGGACGTATATTATGTATACGCGCTTAAGAAAATGCAGAGCAGTCAAAAATCTATTACGTAAACGTCTTTCTTTTTCATATATAGATGCATATATTATGTATCTATATTACACGTCCTGGAGATGCCTGATTGGTTGACTGTTTTATTTTCTGCTTTGCAATAGGTCAGATCTATTGGGCCAAGGATATCATCTTCCTGGTCAACGAGCATGACCTGATAGGCATGCAGGCCTGGCTGGAGGGCTACCACCACACTAACACCACAGGTACGGGCATGCATACACAATGCTGTAACCTCACCACCACAATAGCCACCACACCACAAAGGTACTGTGCACTTGAGCTGGGCACGGTTCATGCAAAGTCTGTATAATCAGTTGACACACACACACAGACGCACTCACACACACATGGTACTAGACAAACACCACTAGACAAACACCACTAGACAAACACACTCACACACACACACACACCACACACATACACACACACACACAACATCCACACACAACACACATACACCACACACACTACACACACACACACACACACACACACACACACACACTACTACACACACACACACCAACACAACACACACACACAACACACACACACACACACACACACACACACACACACACACACACACACACACACACACACACACACACACACACACCACCCTTATCTAATCAACACGGAACATTCCATCCCCCCGACACAACGCCCGGTCCTCGGCCGACCCCAGGCATGGACTGGTCCCCGCTGCAGGGCCGCGGCGGCTCCATCCAGGCCGCCCTCTCCCTGGAGCTCAGCAGCGACGTGGTCACCAGCCTGGACCTGGTCCTGGAGGGGCTCAACGGCCAGCTGCCCAACCTGGACCTGGCCAACCTCTTCTACGCCTTCTGCCAGAAGATGGGGGTCCTTTGCACCACCCAGGGCAAGGTAACAGCCCCGGGTCAGAGGGCGGAGCGGGGTGCGCTGGCGCTCAGGGCGGTCAGCACACGCCCTTATCCAAAGCGTTTGTCAGGAGAAAGAGAAACCACGATATATATCAATGTCGGCTCAGTAAGGTCGTTCATACCTGGGCGGGGCTGTGCGCTGCCCGTCACTAGCCCCCCCTAGAGTGACCCCGCTCTCTGATGACCCTGAGGACCAGAAGTATTCAGTGAAATGAGAAGGTGACAGTGGTTGCAGAAGCAGTTTGATATAAGAGACAAATATAAGATGTATATTATGTATACGCTCTTAAGAAAATGCAGAGCAGTGAAAAAACTAACCGTGAGGACCTGAGAGAAGCCCCCCGCGGACAGATACGGAGCAGACACGCCTCTTGCTTCCTCAACATCGCTGAGGAATGCCCATTGATTTATTTTGAACACAAGCTTGGTAGCAGAGGTCTTGATGCCTACGATGGGGGTGTGAGAACTGGCATTCGGAAATGAGGTCAGCGGAGGTTTTAAGTTTCAGTGAAATAATGGTTTCTTTCTTTCTGTTCCCCGTGTAGAATAAAAAAAACTGTAAAAAAAAAAAAAGGGTTGTTCATATAACCAAGTGCAAAGCACTAAAAATCACTCGGTTAACCCATTCCCCGCATCCAACAAAGATAGCTAGGATAAGACACTACACGATGCTAAGCACTAAAAAGACAGCTAGGGTAAGAACATACAATAAGTGCGTACATGTAGTGCCAGGACGAACAATATATAGAACAAATGCAGGAATAGTTATTTTTCGCGACTAAAACAAAAATAAATCCTCAGCGAGTTGGAAGCCATATTGGTTTTATGGACGTCCTCTCTCTCCGTCGCAGCTCCCCAGGAATGACTGGGACACGACGTCGGGATACAGCCACGCCGTGCAGACGATGATGCTGATGGTGCTGAAGCAGGCCAGTGGCCGGCCCTGGGGCGACCACGGCCTCTTCCTGCGCTACCACATCGAGGCGGCCTCTATCAAGGGCGTCAACAGCTTCCGCCAGTACAAGACGGACGCCACCACCGTGGGCAGGTGGGCACGACGCATCTGAGGTCTTTAGTTGGAACTGCGTGTTTTATGTCTGACCACTAGAGGGCAGTCTGGTCTAAAGGAGTGCATGGGTGCCATAATTGACATACGTGCGTAAATACTGTACATACATGCAGGGCAAACAAGTTTTCACCAGAACTCAAATACATTTCAAATAAACTCCCACAGAAAACCTTTAAAAAAAACTGTTTTAGTGTACAGAATAGATGCAACAATAGCTGCAATTTGCACTAGAATCAACCGTAGCTGGTACCACTACATTTAAACTTCTGCCACTAATTTTTATTTTTTCATAATTTTTTTTACTTTCTAAACCTGCAATGTGGCTGTTGAGGTACCAAGCAAAAATAATTGTACCTTTGTGGATGTACTTATAGGTGTACAATAAGAATGTAACAAAAGCAATTGTGATTCCGAAAAGTGCTGATAAAAATCCAGATCGGTTTTAATGGGATTCCTGCGTTTCATCCGCCCCTCCGTCGCCAGGCTCTTGGAAGGAATGTACCGGAAGCTGAACAACCTCCTGGAGCGCCTCCACCAGTCGTACTTCTTCTACCTCATGCCCTCGCTCACCCGCTTCGTCTCCATCGGTTACTACATGCCGGCCTTCGGACTGCTGGCGCTCACCCGCTTCGTCTCCATCGGTTACTACATGCCGGCCTTCGGACTGCTGGCGCTCATCCTGTTGCTTCGTGTATCCTCCCGTCCCTTCCCAACTCTTCGCCTCCCGCGTTCCCATCTCCGGCCTTTTTGGTTTCTGTCACTTGTAAAGCTGTATAGCGCTGTCGGTACAGTAAGGACGTTCATAGAGCCAAGTGTAAGGAGTTAGAATCATGCCAAAACCCCACACACACACACACAAAACGTGTTTTACTCACGCACAATGATCCACACACACACACACACGTGTTTTACTCACGCACAATGATTCACACACGCACTCAGAAACGTATTTCTTCAAGTGCAAACTAAAATCTTTCAAGTACAAAAAAAATTACTTCAAGTACAAAACAATTCTACAAGTACGGAATAAAAAGTTGCGAATGGATCGGAATGCATTTTCTGCGTGGAACAGCAAGGCGGAAAATTTGTGCCAAAAGTCGCGTGAGTAAAACACGTTTTGTGTGTGTGTGTGTGGGGTTTTGGCATGATTAAGTACAACGTGCAATAAATGCTTACATTAAGTGCCAGGACGTACTACATACCACTAGTAGGAGGGGTATGTTGCTGATGCCTGATGCATTGATAAACCCCCGATTCAAGCATCTCGTAGCTGCTACGACTACCTTGACCAGTGTGCCGTTTTTTTTTGGTATCTTGTACAGCTGTTTAGGTGTAATATTTATTCAGGATGTCCTTTTGTATGTTGCTGATGCATTGATGAACACAAGATTCCCAGCTCTCGTACCGCTATTAGCTGCCTTGACTGTGGGCGTGTCCAGGCCTTAGACCTGTGGGTTCAACTGTCCTCCCCGCCCACCAGAACAACAGAAGACGGCATCGAGGTGGTGGTGAGTCAAACCGGCGGTTTTCCTTTTATCTCTTCTGACGGTATGTTAAGACCGGTGTCTCTTCTTCACTGAGAGGCGCGTCGTGGCATCTGGTCCTGAGGAACTGTACGGTGGAAAGATTTGACCATTTGGCGGGGATCCTATTCATACGGTACATGGTGCTACTCTGGCAGGTTAAGGTGGACCCTGTGTACAGATATACCATTAGCAGCATTGTGGCAGCGGATGAAAGCACAACTGCTTTCTGCTACTTCAGGGTGTCCGCGCATCCTCAAAAAGTCTTAAAAAGTCTTAAATTCATGTTTCTAAATTTAAGGCCTTAAAAGTCTTAAATTCGTTACAAATGTCATATGCTGGTCTTAAATACTGTAACTCAAGGTCTTAAATTTGTCGGGGCAGCACTATATATTTTTTTATTTTTCTCGATGGACTTTTCAGAAAGGACATGTAGAGAGGCTTCTTTCTTGCTAGCTGCATATATAAACGATTATCTGCGCGCTTGCTAGCTAGTCTGCATCAATGGGTAGGTGCAAATTCAAGGACAGTTGGCTGGAAGACGTTTCCGTTTCCGAAGTTGGCTCGCGTCTGTTGCGTGTAGTATTAGGGGAGGCATGTGGCCCAGGAGGTCGAGCTGGTTCGCTGGTAACCAGACGGTTGCCAGTTTGAGTGTCGAAAAAGAACGCCTCACTGCTCCAGACGGCTGTCGCCTTGTGTGGTTGACTCCGCCGTCGGTGTGTGCATGAATGGGTGAATGCCCGGCCGTATTGTAAAGCGCTTTGAGTGGCCACTGGTTAGAAAAGCGCTGTATAAATGCAATCCATATAAGTTTTAATAATTATGTTGATATATATATATATATATATATATATACTATATATAACATGAATATATTTTATGTGTGTTCAGTATTTCTTCTCCTAACCCTGCCCCCCGCTGTGCCCCCTCTCTGCCCCCCAGCCCACCAGCCCGGGGGTCCTCTCCATCCTCACCCCCCTGGTGATCAGCCACCTGACGGGAGTGGCCCTCTACACGCTGCCCGTCCTCTCCCAGGAGCTCGCCGTCGAGCACTTCCCCGTGTCCGAGACGGAGGCCGTGGTCCTGACCGCCATCGCCATCTACACGGCGGGCCTGGCCCTGCCCCACAACACACACCGGTAGGGAGGGACTCGAACCCGCCACACACACCGGTAGGGAGGGACTCGAACCCGACACACACACCGGTAGGGAGGGACTCGAACCCGCCACACACACCGGTAGGGAGGGACTCGAACCCGCGAAACACACCGGTAGGGAAGGGAACTCAAACCCGCCACACACACCGGTAGGGAGGGACTCGAACCCGCCACACACACCGGTAGGGAGGGACTCGAACCCGCCACACACACACCGGTAGGGAGGGACTCGAACCCGCCACCACACACACCGGTAGGGAGGGACTCGAACCCGCCACACACACCGGTAGGGAGGGACTCGAACCCGCCACACACACCGGTAGGGAGGGACTCGAACCCGCCACACACACCGGTAGGGAGGGACTCAAACCCGCGACACACAACGTTGGGGAGGGACTCGAACCCACAGCACACCGCTAGGCCTCGCCCTGCCCCACAACACACACCGGTAGGGTGGGACTCGCACCCGGGACAAGGGGTCCACTGACGGGGAGAGAGGATCGAGCAACCCTGTGGCGGTGAAGATGGTGAACCGCAGTGTTTTGATCATTCCTGTATGCCCTACGTGTATTTATGCTCCATTTGAGGATACACGTCCTTTTATGGTCATCAATAAGGACCTATGTCCATATATGGACTCAGATCCTTATATGGGTCCTTATTGATGACCATATAAGGATGTATAACGTCTAAAGCAAAGGGAAAAGTAAAAATAGCATGATTATCACCCCTTTAACACAAAGTGCACCGTACCACAGTGGCCTCCAACTGCCTGACCGCCTGCACACCTGACCGTCTGACCGTCTGACTGATTCCCCCCCCCCCCCTACAGGCTGCTGGCGGGCGAGGGCACGGAGCAGGGCTGGAAGGTGCTGAAGCTGGTGGCCGTGCTGTACCTGGCCGTGCTGCTTGGCTGCACCGCCCTCCTCAACTTCTCCCTGGGCTTCATCCTGGCGCTCACCCTGGTGCCGCTGGCCGCCTTCATCACGCCCCACGTGCCCAAGTAAGTATTCCCCGAGTGGGGTCTGTCAGTGGGTGTTAACGAGTGACTAATTAGATTAAATACAACTTTATCAAGCCCCCGTACACAGCCCAGCCGCAGTGGAACAACGCAGGATGGAAACACGTAGTACCAATGCAAACTCGTTGGTATCCAATGAGGATACCAACGTTATCCTCATTGGTGGACTACGACCCATTTGTGATTCGTTCTTCAATGCCGTCGCTGAGTAGGGGAGGTTAGTGCGGATGCTTTGTAAAAGTGGAAAAACGCCTACTGGCCCCTTGACACAATGCAGGCGACCGCGCGGCCGTTGGGCAGAGTGGGCCGAGGGGGGATTTAGTTCGGGGTAACCCGCTGTTTAGTTCTGGATTCTACACACAGGACTTTTCAATGATGGACTGATTTTAAATACAGTATATTCTTAAATATTTCATTTTAAATATATTCTTAAATCTATTCTTAAATATTTCATTTTAAATATTAAAATGTTTTATTTTAAGTGCTTTTGTTGCAAAAATCGAAGATTGTAGTTAAAGTGTCCTTTACCAGGAAAAAATAAATAATATATATATTGCATGTTAAACAGGACCTGTTGACCTAACCGCTCTCTCCCCCCACCCCCCTCTCTCTCTCCCTCCACCCCCCTCTCTCTCTCTCTCTCCCCCCCTCTCTCTCCCCCCCCTCTCTCCCCCCCCCTCTCCAGGACGCTGTCTGCCGTCGTCATGGTGATCCTCAGCCCGGGCCTCACGCTGCTCTTCGCCGTCTTCTTCTTCCAGGAGCTGCAGGAGACGCCGGTCACGCTGCAGGAGGGCTGGATGAGGTTCCTGTCCGTCATCTCCCAGGGCATCCTGGACCACGCCCTGTACGGCTCCCTGCTCTACCCCCTGGGGGCGCTGCTGGTCTACCCCTGTTGGCTGCTCTTCTGGAACATCCTGTTCTGGAAGTAGGGCACCCAGGCTCCAGGAAGGGGCCTTCGTCCACGGGGCGTCACCTGTGGGGGCGACCTCTGTGCTAACGAGGGGTGCTGGTGGGGGGGGGGCGGCCTCTGGTACGAGGGGTGCTGGGGGGGCGCGACCTCTGTGCTACAAGGGGTGGTGGGGGGGACCTCTGTGCTACGAGGGGTGGTGGGGGGGACCTCTGTGCTACGAGGGGTGGTGGGGGGGACCTCTGTGCTACGAGGGGTGGTGGTGGGGGGGGTCTAAATGGAGGGAGGGAACCTCTTGGAGGTGTCTCTGACCCCCCCCCCCCCCATGGGAGCGTTGAACCCCACGTCCCCCGGAGGGTTTGGGACACATTCAGATTGAAGGCCATTTTAAAGCGGCACATCCAGGGAGCGTCAAGCTGAGGATTCGGTGATTGTTTTTATAGCTTGAGGTTCTGTTAAGGCTCGACCTTTTGTGAAGGCTTTTTAGTAGAAGGTTTTGTTTTGTTTTTAAAACTCAAAACAAGGGTGAACACTTGTGTATATGGTTGCATATAAGGGAAAGGTTTGGGATCGTGTATGGCTTGTTTCTGTGGACTCTTCATGTAGTAATGCACTGACTTTTATTTATATTAAAAAAATTATTAAAGAGAGGAACTTAGGATGCATGGAATTGTTGAATGAACATTTTGCGGCGGTTTGACATTGGGTTACGGACAAATGATCGAGCCGAACATGGAATGTGGTTCATTGTTGGCCTTTTGAAAGGTCAGTTCAAATGACACCACCAAATTTTTATATTGTTTTTTATAACCTTCTGTTCTTATTTATAAATGCCTAAATAAACTGAATTTAAATCGATATTGACCATGTGCTTGAATGAATCAATTGATTCTGAAACCAAACATTTACACCGATAAAGCATACCACAAGGTCCAATCTCCAACCTCTAAAACCTGATAATAACGCACCCATTTTGGTAACATAACAAACCTAAATACAACAAAAACACAATTACTTGGCATGAGCCCCGTTTCCCGAAAGCATCGTTGGTAACGAACGTCGTGAAAACGCTCGTAGCTAACGAGGACTCCAGGGGTACTCGTGTGGGTGCTCAGAGCATCGAACAGCCTCAGTGGCGTCACCAGCGGACATTCCGTTTATTGGGTGCTTTTTATTAAAACACATCCAATACCACGGAATGTCCAGCTGGCGCAACTTCGCAATACCACCCAAAACTGGTTGCCGCCTATATATTACTCATAGACTACAGTTAGATTTAAACAGCAAAGACAGAGACCTGTTAGAAGTCAACAACATAATTTATTGCAGCAATTTAAAATTCCAAAAAATGTAGGCCTACGATCCAACGCCACGTCACAAGACATATAATAAAATAAAATGATTCCATTGCTCTTGTGTTACAAACATCCCTGACAGTGCACAATCCCCGGTTTGAAAATATGTACGCACAGTGCGTTCAGGATTGGACTGATATACCATATCTGCTGTTGGCCTTGATGGGGAGATATTTTAACGCTTTTGAACCCCGTTTTCCTGCGGTATTCCTCCGTCTCCCCCTGGAACCCATTTCAGCTGCACCGTGTCAGTAGACAGTTACAATCCCAGGGCCCCGTTTCCCGATAACGATGGATCCATGCTCGTACGATCATTGTCACGATGGATCTTGCGAACCATCGTGAATTTCTTTGGAGCGTTTCCCGATATTCTTCTTAACCTGAACGCGCGTTCACTGCACTCGCTCGTAGGATTGTAGCTGTCCACTGACACGGTGCTGAAATGGCCTATGTAGGAGGGGGAGACGCAGGAATGTCGCAGGAATATGGGGTTAAAAAGGGTTATGTGTTTCTTTTTTTATGAATGAAAAAAAAAAAACCACTGGTCTCAGCATGATTCATTCATGTCTTCTGTCATTGATCACTATGAGGGCATTGTAACCACGATGGTTGAATTAAAATCAAGAGGGAGACGGCAAGTGCATGCTCGAAAACCATGCTCGACCTCCCAAACAAGACCGCGGTAAAGTGAGCCGCTGTTTGCGAGTAAGCGGTAAAGTGAGCCGCTGTTTGATTTTCGTTGCGCCCGAACTAGAGTAACTACGGTAGGCACGGTCCTTGAGCAAAGTGAAGGTCCTAAAAGATATATATATATATATATATATATATATATATATATATATATATATATATATATATATATATATATATATATATATATATATATATATATATATATATATTCTAATAGTTATATTTCACTGCCATAATGTAGGGAAAAATCAGATTACATTTACAGTATGCTGATCTTTGGCCTTATGTAAAATAAATTCCTTCATACATGTGATCCTCCTTTCTTTTTGCATATTGTTCCTGGTGTCCTTAATCTACTTCTGATATCCTTTTGGTGACATTTTAACTGTAGCAATCTGATAGAAAAACCACTTTAAAACCACCCATAATGACTCACAACTCCATTTACAGTACAATATGCTGAACTTTGACCTTACGTCACATCAATTCCTTCATACATGTGAATCCTCCTTTCTTTTGCATATTGTTCCTGGTGTCTTAATCCACTTCTGATATCCTTTTGGTGACATTTTACTGTAGCAATCTGGAAGAAAAAACACTTTAAAACCACCCATAATGACTCAACTCCATTTACAATATGCTGACCTTTGACCTTATGTCACATCAATTCCTTCATACATGTGATCCTCATTTCTTTTGCATATTGTTCCTGATGTCTTACTCTACTTCTGACATGATTTTGGTGTCATTTTACTGTAGCAATCTGGAGAAAAATAACATTAAAACCACCCATAATGACTCAACTCCATTTACAGTACGCTGAACTTTGACCTTATGTCACATCAATTCCTTCATACATGTGATCCTCATTTCTTTTGCATTTGGTTCCTGGTGTTTTACTCTACTTCTGATATCCTTTTGGTGACATTTTACTGTAGCAATCTGGAGAAAAAACACTTTAAAACCACCCATAATGACTCAACTCCATTTACAATATGCTGACCTTTGACCTTATGTCACATCAATTCCTTCATACATGTGATCCTCATTTCTTTTGCATATTGTTCCTGGTGTCGTACTCTACTTCTGATATCATTTTGGTGACATTGTACTGTAGCAATCTGGAAAAAAACCACTTTAAAACCGCCCATAATGACTCAAGTCCATTTACAGTACAATATGCTGAAACTTTGACCTTACGTCACATCAATTATTTCATACATGTGATCCTCATTTCTTTTCCATATGGTTCCTGGTGTTTTACTCTACTTCTGATATCCTTTTGGTGACATTTTACTCTAGCAATCTGGAGAAAAAACACTTTAAAACCACCCATAATGACTCAACTCCATTTACAATATGCTGACCTTTGACCTTATGTCACATCAATTCCTTCATACATGTGATCCTCATTTCTTTTGCATATTTTTCCTGGTGTCTTAATCTACTTCTGATATCATTTTGGTGACATTTTACTGTAGCAATCTGGAAAAAAACCACTTTAAAACCGCCCATAATGACTCAAGTCCATTTACAGTACAATATGCTGAACTTTGACCTTACGTCACATCAATTCCTTCATACATGTGATCCTCATTTCTTTTGCAATATGGTTCCTGGTGTTTTACTCTACTTCTGATATCCTTTTGGTGACATTTTACTGTAGCAATCTGGAGAAAAAACACTTTAAAACCACCCATAATGACTCAACTCCATTTACAGTATGCTGAACTTTGACCTTATGTCACATCAATTCCTTCATACATGTGATCCTCATTTCTTTTGCATATTGTTCCTGGTGTCTTACTCTACTTCTGATATCATTTTGGTGACATTTCACTGTAGGAATCCGGAGAAAAATCACATTAAAACCACCTATAATGACTCAACTCCATTTACAGTATGCTGACCTTTGACCTTATGTCACATCAATTCCTTCATACATGTGATCCTCATTTCTTTTGAATATTGTTCCTGCTGTCTTCATCTACTTCTGATATCCTTTTGGTGAGATTTTACTGTAGCAATCTGGAGAAAAAACACTTTAAAACCACCCATAATTACTCAACTCCATTTACAGTATGCTGACATTTGACCTTACGTCACATCAATTCCTTCATACATGTGATCCTCATTTCTTTTTCATATTGTTCCTTGTGTCTTACTCTACTTCTGATATCATTTTGGTGACATTTTACTGTAGGAATCCGGAGAAAAATCACATTAAAACCACCTATAATGACTCAACTCCATTTACAGTATGCTGACCTTTGACCTTATGTCACATCAATTCCTTCATACATGTGATCCTCATTTCTTTTGAATATTGTTTCTGCTGTCTTACTCTGCTTCTGATATCATTTTGGTGACATTTTACTGTAGCAATCTGGAGAAAAAACACTTTAAAACCGCCCATAATGACTCAAGTCCATTTACAGTACAATATGCTGAACTTTGACCTTACGTCACATCAATTCCTTCATGCATGTGATCCTCACTTCTTTTGCATATTGTTCCTGGTGTCTTACTCTACTTCTGATATCATTTTGGTGACATTTCACTGTAGGAATCCGGAGAAAAATCACATTAAAACCACCTATAATGACTCAACTCCATTTACAGTATGCTGACCTTTGACCTTATGTCACATCAATTCCTTCATACATGTGATCCTGATTTCTTTTGCATATTGTTCCTGGTGTCTTCATCTACTTCTGATATCCTTTTGGTGACATTTTACTGTAGCAATCTGGAGAAAAACCACTTTAAAACCACCCATAATAACTCAACTCCATTTACAATATGCTGAACTTTGACCTTACGTCACATCAATTCCTTCATACATGTGATCCTCCTTTCTATTGCATATTGTTCCTGGTGTCTTACTCTACTTCTGATATCCTTTTGGTGACATTTTACTGTAGCAATGTGGAGAAAAAACACTTTAAAACCACCCATAATGACTCAACTCCATTTACAATATGCTGACCTTTGACCTTATGTCACATCAATTCCTTCATACATGTGATCCTCATTTCTTTTGCATATTGTTCCTGATGTCTTACTCTACTTCTGATATGCATTTTGGTGATATTTTACTGTAGCAATGTGGAGAAAAATCACATTAAAACCACCCATAATGACTCAACTCCATTTACAGTATGCTGAACTTTGACCTTACGTCACATCAATTCCTTCATCCATGTGATCCTCATTTCTTTTGCATATTGTTCTCGGTGTCTTACTCTAGTTCTGATATCATTTTGGTGACATTTTACTGTAGCAATCTGGAGAAAAACCACTTTAAAACCGCTTTAGAACTCCGTACGCCCAGCGGACCACCTGCCTGTATGCTGTGTATCGGAACTGTCTGTTTGAGATGGGGACATAATTTCAGTTTGATCATACCATGTTTTCATAGTGCACATTTCAATGCTAAATATTGCATGTCCTGTTGGCTGATATTTTACTGTACTACACAACACCAAAGTTGTTTTTATAGGAAGTAAATGGAAACCTGAGTTTAAAAACCTGCTGGGTTTTCACATGTAAGAAGGAATTGATGTGACATAAGGGAAAGGTCAGCATACTGTAAATGGAGTTGAGTTATTATAGGTGGGTTTTAATGTGATTTTTCTCCAGATTGCTACAGTAAAATGTCACCAAAAGGATATCAGAAGTAGAGTAAGACACCAGGAACAATAGGCAAAATAAATGAGGATCACATGTATCAAGGAATTGATGTGACATAAGGTCAAATGTCAGCATATTGTAAATGGAGTTGAGTCATTATGGGTGGTTTTAAAGTGTTTTTTCTCCAGATTGCTAGAGTAAAATGTCACCAAAAGGATATCAGAAGTAGAGTAAAACACCAGGAACCATATGGAAAAGAAATGAGGATCACATGTATGAAGGAATTGATGTGACGTAAGGTCAAAGTTCAGCATATTGTACTGTAAATGGACTTGAGTCATTATGGGCGGTTTTAAAGTGGTTTTTTTCCAGATTGCTACAGTAAAATGTCACCAAAATGATATCAGAAGTAGAGTAAGACACCAGGAACAATATGCAAAAGAAATGAGGATCACATGTATAAAGGAATTGATGTGACGTAAGGTCAAAGTTCAGCGTACTGTAAATGGAGTTGAGTCATTATGGGTGGTTTTAATGTTATTTTTCTCCAGATTGCTACAGTATAATGTCACCAAAATCATATCAGAAGTAGAGTAAGACATCAGGAACAATATGCAAAAGAAATGAGGATCACATGTATGAAGGAATTGATGTGACATAAGGTCAAAGGTCAGCATATTGTAAATGGAGTTGAGTCATTATGGGTGGTTTTAAAGTGTTTTTTTTCTCTCAGATTGCTACAGTAAAATGGTCACCAAAAGGATATTCAGAAGTGGACTAAGACACAGGGTACAATATGCAAAAGAAAGGAGGATCACATGTATGAAGGAATTGATGTGACGTAAGGTCAAAAGTTCAGCATATTGTACTGTAAAATGGAGTTGAGTCATTATGGGTGGTTTTATAAGTGGTTTTTCTATCAGATTGATACAAGTAAAAAGTCACCCAAAAGGATATCAGAAGTAGATTATGACACCAGGAAACAATATGCAAAAGAAAGGAGGACCACATGTTATGAAAGAATTTATTTTACATAAGGCCAAAGATCAGCATACTGTAAATGTAATCTGATTTTTCTCTACATTATGCAGTGAAATATAACTATTAGAAATATATATATATATATATATATATATATATATATATATATATATATATATATATATATATATATATATATATATATATATATATATATATATAATATATGTGTATATAGTAGTGATATGTGATGTGTATGTGTATGTGATGTATGTGTGTATTATATGTATATATATATATATATATATATATATATATATATATATATATATATATATATATATATATATGTATGTTGTGTATATATGTATATATATATACATCTTTATGTATCTTTTAGGACCTTCACTTTGCTCAAGGACCGTGCTTACCGTAGTTACTCTAGTTCAGGCGCAACGAAAATCAAACAGCGGCTCACTTTACCGCTTACTCGCAAACAGCGGCTCACTTTACCGCGGTCAAACAAGAGCAATGGAATCAATTGATTTTATTATTACATGCTTTGTGATAGGGTTGCCTTTTGACGAGGCGTTTGATCGGTACACTTCGGCTGCGCATGTATTGTATTGCCATATATATTGATTTTTTTGCTATATTGAGTTCTATGCATTGATTGGTCACGTGAAATGACACGCCTATAAAAGACCCTCCGGAAAAGGGTTGGCCCAGGGCTTCTGCAAAATGGCGGACAAGGCGCGAAAGAGGGCAGCATTGTTCAAAGCTGAAGAAATGAAGGTTCTGCTTGAGGAGGTGGAGGCCAACAAAGGCCTCTTATTTGATCGCTTCAAAGGTGCCCACACCAACAAGCAAAAAGTTAAGAAGTGGGGAGAAATAGCTGAGAGAATGACTGCGGTCGCTGGCATCATTAGGTCCGATGTGGACGTCCGGAAAAAATGGCAAGACTTTGCCAGTCTTACCAAAAAGAAAGCGTCGGAATTTCAACATCAATCCAATTTGACTGGCGCGGGGGCGCGCACGGCGCAGGCCCTCAACGACGAGGAAAAGCGAGCCCTGGCCATCATGGGCTACTGCTCGGTCTCCCCAAGCCTCCCCGCGGGAGTGGATATCCATGCGGGTATCAAGGAAGAGGGAGACCCTTCAGGTGCGCAATGGCAGGAGGATGAGGAACCCAGGATCCCCCACCAGTCCACCTCGGCTACCCCCACCTCCATACCCGTCATGACTGTCCTGCTGACCACACCGGCCACCTCGGCTGCCACCTCTACCCCTTCCACCGTCTCAACTGCCTCCATCATGGTGGAGTTGGAGAGGGAGAAGGTGGCTCTGCTCAAGGACGTGTGCGGTCTTCTCCGGGAAGCCTCCGAGCGAGACGCTAAATATCAGCAGGAGGTGATGGTGCTGAAGAGGGCCAAGTTGGACCTCATGGCGCGTCAGCTGGCCCTCGAGGAGGCGAGGTTTGAAGCAGAACCTTCAAGAACTACCCCGGAGCAACAAGGTGATGCATATTTTCAGTTGACCTCCATACAGATATTGGATATGGAGGTTGGGAAAGTTGAATGAGCCGTGAACACGTTTTCATAAGGAGTTTTTGTTCTCTTTTTAGATGGCGACGGGTCATGACGGGTAGGGGGACATTGGGGCAGCCGAGTTGGACTGGTGGGGCATCCTGGGGTTCCTCCTCCTCCTGCCATTGCTTACTTGAAGGATAACCCTCTTCCGTGATACCGCATGGCTATCCATCCCCCGGGGATGCCATGGGAGGCTGAGAAGCCTACGATGGCCATGGTTTTTCCTTCGTTATCGTTGAGGGACTGCGCCGGGTTCACCCCCGCACCGGTCTACGGTTTGAGGTCGAACTTCGCTTCTTTTTTTTCTTTTTTTCTCCACATCGGACCTAGTGACCGCAGTCATTATCAGCAATTTCCCCCCCACATACTTTTTTTAAAAGGTTGCTTGTTGGTGTAAGCACTTTTTGAACCGTTTTATCTTTGAGTTTTGAAATAAAAAAACCCGTGTTTTTTCAGACGACGACGGATGCAATAACTATGTTTCACAATGTTTGTCAACTGCAGCCTAATGAACCACAATGGTCTCCACAAAGCACACTTCAGTGGCCGCAATAAATGAGCGGCTGTGTTGCTTTCATTGTCGAAAATGTGTGCATGTTTTGGTGTTAAAGCTGTTAAAATTACTCTTGGTTTAAATCCTTCAAAGGAAACAGATGCCTGGCTACATAGAATCATTAAATCAATTTTAAATAATTATAAAAGACTAAAACTATACCATAATATGAACTATAAAATAATGTGGAAACACCGGCATTGTTTGAGGCCTACTCTTAAATTAACTGTTTAACATTACAGAGGGTCTGTTAATGTGTTGAGTAGGCATGACGCATCAAATTAACATTCGTTGCCAGGTTTTATTAATTAGTCTCGGAACATAGGCCTATATAGTACAAGGGGCAGTGCAGTACGTCTGTGCAAATAATGGCTGGTAGACAGCAGTGTGCTATGAGAGAGAGACGTCCCCGGAGTCGCCTTGTTGCAATTAATGCCAGAATCCAGGAAAACTTTGACCCCCCCTTGAGGTCTACAATGACACGGCAGTCATCCAGAGCTACAGGCTGCCCGGGGTGCCCATCAGACAGCTGCTTAGGACGATCAGCGAAGACCTGAGATCGCGCAAGCTTTGCGCTCACACCGCAAGCACAGCTCTTGGCCGCCCTCAGGTTCTACGCCACATAATAGGGAGCTTTCGGCAGGTCGTCGGAGACGGCCAGGGCCTGTCCAAGGCGTCCGTGTGCAGGTCTCTCCAGGCAGTAACGTACAGCCTCCTTCGACTGGTTCCGCAGCACGTCCGTTTCCACACCAGAGACGAGATGACTGCGACCCAAGACTGCGATGAGATGACTGCGACCCTTTTTTTCGGTCGTTCCGCATTCCTGTGTGGACGGAACTTTGGTTCCAATTATTACGCCCCATGTGGTTTCCCATGTTTTCATAATGCCCGAAGGGATATGCCGCCGTGAACTGCCAGGTGGGTGTCCGACCATCAGGGCATCATCCTTGGATGTCGTGGCGAGATGGCCTAGAAGCACAGCCGAGTCGACTCTTTCGTCTTCCGCGAGTCCTCCATCGGTCGGCTGGCTGCAGCCTCCAGAGGAAGAGTGGTGGCTCCTCGGAGACAGTGGCTATCCTCTTCGCCCTCACCTCTTCACACCAGTGGCTAACCCGGGAGACGTCCATGACGAAGAAGACTACAACGAAACCCACCGTCTGGCCCGGTGCATCGTAGAGCGCACCATCGGGAGGTGGAAGTTGCGCATCAGATGCCTCCACAAGTACGGCGGAGGGCTCCAGTTTTCGCCAGCCTGTCCATGCGCTGTGTGTGACAGCAATGTTGCATACATAACATTGCAGCTAAGGCTGGGTGCCTCCGGGGAACCGGAGGAGCCAAACATCCCCGTCAACGTGACCAATCCCAGCCTTTTTGCCTGCTCCCTTGCTCTTATTCTTATTTTAGGCTATTTTTTATGAGATCCGCCACTTTCTCTCACACATCGAGTTCCCTGCCTGCTCAAACATTTTCTGGACTGTCCCGGTTTATTTTCACGATCCACGTAGGCTAACCATGCTTTCGGTGAACGGGCCCCTGCTGATGGCAGGTCAATGTAATGTCAGTTTGAATTGATCCAATGTCAACTTTTAGTGCGAAAGAGGAACGGCATCTTTAAAATATAGGAACTACATCTTAAATTTCGGCGGCTAACAGCTGTTCCTCCGTTGATTGCAGTTTGCGTGGCGATCTGCTAGTTGCCAGCGTTAGAACATTCAGCCTTCCACAGAACACAACTCTGTGCACATTATCCGATTATATTTATTCAGCGTACACCATTTTACAATATCATAAACCAATCAAACAACATGATTCATGGAGTGAAATAAACATCACCTACTTGGATGCATTGTCATGAGATCAATACAAGACAATGTTATAAAAAATAAAAGCACTTTGAAACCCTGTAAACGCTGCGTGTCGTCTTAGCAGCCATGTTTGTTTTTTAAAAACTATATGTTGCCATCCGATGACACACACCACACACACACACACACACACACGGGACATGGTACAATGCCCCATCTATTCAGTCAGAATTTGAAAGTATGCCATTCTCTTGAAGCTTCAATTTGGATAAAATCGGGAGGAACGCAATGTCCTCTACCCTTCTTAAAATAAATATAAGACCCCCTATGCTGCCGCGGTCTCAGCCGCTGACTGACCCCGCCTGTAGGCCTATAGTATAGATTGCACTGTGATGTCCATCGATGCAGCTTTGTCCTCTTTTTGTTGTCTGCGGTAACTCGTCGAGTCTGTTGTTCATGGACCTCATGTCATGCTTAGAGAGCCGTCGTTGATCTGGTCTTTACAAGGCAGCCCGCCGACGCTCTCAACGTTA
Source organism: Melanogrammus aeglefinus (assembly GCA_900291075.1). Taxonomy (NCBI): domain Eukaryota; kingdom Metazoa; phylum Chordata; class Actinopteri; order Gadiformes; family Gadidae; genus Melanogrammus; species Melanogrammus aeglefinus. The sequence continues at coordinate 66,733 of OLKM01001663.1, forward strand.
CAATACGCTCTCGGTCAGAAATGCAAAAACAAAATGAGTTTGCATGTATGCGCGGGGGTGTGAAAGTGTAAAAGAGATGAGTGAGACGCGGCAGCCTTGCACTGTGGGGTGTGGAGGACAGTCAGCTGCTGGTCGTTCCCGCCTCTACAACTTCTTCTCGCCTTCCCTTCTCCTGTAAAAAAAAGAAAGGACAGAGACTGAAGCTACTCAAGGATGCGATAATACAGAACATTAAGAGGCAGAAATTCTAATTTACATGTGGCAGACATTTGTCAGCAGAAAGAAACATGTCAGTACAGTAAGGATGTTCATAAAACCAAGTGCCAAGCACTAACAATCGCTAGGTTAACCCATTCCCCGTATACAACAAAGATAGCTGGGATAAGATGCTACACGATGCAAGTATTATTTTTAAGCGCCATGACCAATGACATCATTTAGAGCCTTAGCCCGTCGTCTTTTTCCTCCTGATAAGATATTCCTGATGTCTTAAGGTTCTACAACAAGAAGTAGGCCATGCCCAGCTCGAGCCTTTGTCCATACAACTTGAGGCTTAATTGCGGTTCCACGTGGACGCAACACAAGGGGGTTGCGGACCCCTTACGTCCTTGTGGACCCTTCTTGCGTCCGTCGCATGGGCCTGGCGTGCGCCTCCCAAGAATTGTATCCTTTCCGTCGATGCGACGCAGCAGCAAGCGCTGTGACTGGTCCGCCGAAACTAAAAACCCGCCGCAGAACCAAAAACAGGTTCAACGACTGCGTTGAAAGCGACTGCAATTGCGTCATACGTGGAACCATGATTAAGCCCTTCGTTGTTCAGTTATGGCGGGTTGCCTGGTAGCTGCGAGAGCGCTGCGGTTACCACACACTGCTGCGGGGAATGGATTCGCCACGGTCCTCTCGTCACTTACGCGCGCTGCGTGCTGCGGAGTGCGTTGGGGGGTGTGGGGGGGGGCAACACCTGTGGATGCGGCCATGTGTTTGGGCGTCGTCCGGGCGTCGGCGGTGGCGCAGAGATCTCACAGCCGGGCCGGGAGGGCTTGTTGATAAAAAAGCCACGAGGGACACGCCCACTACCATCTGAGAAAGACATGGACATTTTACATTACATTCACATTCAGGGCGTTTAGCAGAGGCTTTTATTCCAAAAACGACTTACAATGAGTACATTCATCAGAAGAAAGAGGAAAACACAATATATACGCGGCACAGTAATGAATGTTCATAAAAGTACCAACCACTAACAATCACTAGGTTAACCGCATTCCCAAACCCAGTAATACACCTGAAAACAGCTAGTATAAGACATGCGTATTAATTTATTTTTTAAATGATATTTTGGAATTTAGATTACTTTTGCTTTTTCATACTTTATTAATGACCAGTGAGTCTGTCCTCACTCGCTGTAAACCATGAATAAAGCATAAAGCATTCCAAACACCCCATTCGTGGACACACAGAGAAGCCAGTGGTGTACCTGGGTCTGGTAGCTCTGCTGGGGCTTGTCGGTTCAGCTGGAGAGGTCTCCAGGTTCAGGCCTCCTTGATCTCCGTGGGACGCTCCCCTCCTCCGGGTGTCGCCCCTAAACCAGAGAGGGCTTCGATATTCACTCAAAACTCACCACAGGCAGCGAGCTTCTGTTTTATGAGGGCCTAGGCCTGCGCCATTAATCCAATTTGATCGCGATTATCTTCGATATTATTTTCCTTTGTTATTACGAGTAGATTAAATTTATTCATTAAATGTTCACTAAAGAACCGCTCGATACATATTTGTACATTATTTTCAATTCTGAGCATTTTCTATTGAAACATTTGGTGTATATTTTTTAAGGCGAAATTTCAAAGTTCTCAGTTACTAGGTGTTTTTTGGGGAGAAATGCGCTGAAAAAATGCATCATGTTTTCGAACCCAAAAATAATCGTTTGAAATAATCATGGATTTCACATATTGATAAAAAATAATCGTCATTATCATATTTTCCATAATGTAGCAGCCCTAGGCATAGCCAGTCAATAGTAATATAAATCTTTTATTGAGAAATCATAATAGTAGTTACAATTCTTTGGCTTGGTTCCTCCAACCGCCACACATAGCAGCAACAGTTCAAGATCAAGTACATTAAGTAAAATAAAAAAAAAAAGTACAAATAATTAGCAAGCATCAATAGATCATAATAATAAATATAATAAAAATGTAGTAAAGTGTAAACTAAAAGTGTTTAAAGTGGTACCCAACCACGGTGGATTCTTTAAGTGCAAAAATGCTGTGTGCAAATTTACAGAAACGATGTGTAGTTGTCGTGGTGTGCGTGGGGGGTCGGTGTGCAACGTGCGCCCCTCACCCTGGCTGCTGTGCGTCAGCTTGCAAAGGCAGCGTGCTGTAGCCCCTCCAGTCGTGCGGGTGGGCGCGGGGCCCGGTGGCGGGGGCGGGCCCAGTAGGGCGGCGCTGGTCCTGATCCTGCTGCACGCGTCTGGGGCGCGTGGCGCGCGCCTGGCGGGCCGACACCAGGTACAGATAGGCCGTGTCGCCGTCCTTCTGGACGCCGTACGAGGCCAGCGTCCGCGGCTCCGTGCACAGGCACTGGCCGATCACCCAGCGCTGCACCCGGGGGTGGAAGCCGTACTCCACAAACACCTGCAGTAGCAGTAGAAGGACGGGTAACGTGTAACAGGCGTCTGAGCAATGACACAATGCCGAAATTATTCATAAGAGTATGAAAATAATGTGTGTATAATTAGTGCTATTGATCTAAGGAAATGATTGATTGCCTTGTGTATGTTTTCTTTGGATGGAAGGTATTCCACTGATATGACAATTATAGTGTGATGGCACAGATGTCATGATCATTGACGTCACAGTAGCCCTATAAGTTTGTAATGCACTATTCACCAAAGTAGTAGTACAAATGTCATAGCGTAGGTATGTTTTTCTTGCCCTCTCGGGTGATAGGGTCAGGGGGTGTCATAAATGTATGTCCTGTTAAGCCCTTTGAGACTGTACCGGTGATTGATTATTATTAAACGATCTTGTATCTTGTATCTATCATGATGGATATACAAATACAATTGTATTGAATTCATATTAAACTCAATAGTAAACTAAAGACAGGTAGTGAAGTCCACTGATGCATTTGGATTTTTATGTCTTTCTCAATATGGGCTGGAGTGGGCAGAATTTAAGTTTAAAGGAGACATATTATACCACCAGGTGTGAGTGTGATTAGCCTTACAAGCCGTTTCAAAAATCTGCCCCATATGACATCACTAGTGGGTGTGTCCGCAAAGATCTGTGCTGGATAGATCAGTCTACCAGCCTACCCAGTGGGCTGAAGTAAACTTTGCTCATCTATCCAGCACAGATCTAGGTGGACACGCCCACTAGTGATGTCATATGGGGCCGATTTTTGAAACGGCTTGTGAGGCTAATCACACTTACACCTGGTGGTATAATATGTCTCCTTGGGAGACATTATACCACCAGGTCTGAGGGTGCCGTTATAAGCCGTTTTGAAAATCTGCCTCGTCCGAAAAAGTGGGCGTGTCCAACTAGATGTGTGCTGGGTAGATCAGTCTACCAGCCTACCCAGTGGACGGTAGCAAACATTGCTCATCTATCTGTCATGCATCTAGTTGGACACGCCCACTTGTGATGTCAGAAGAGGCAGATTATCAAAAAAAGGCTTGTAACGGCACCCTCACACCTGGTGGTATAATGTCATCTTTAAAGTGCAAATAATCTCAAAGGAAGAAGAAATATAGCACAGAACTTTGATGGAAAAACGTTGTCACACGACTTCGGCCTTCTAACCTGCTGTTTGAGTGCCGCAACTGTCATGTGGGGGAGCACTTTGACAGTGACACAGCAGGACGATGTCATGTCCTCCACGGCCACGGACAGACTGCGGGACAGAAAGTAGTGCATTCAGTTTACCCCGTTCACCTTTCGGTCTGTCCATTCTGCACCCCAACCCCATCCCTTGAAGGAGGGGGTCCCTCTAACATTTACATGTAGGGCATTTAGAAGACGCTTTCATCCAAAGCGACTTAAATAAGTGCATTTGTCAGAAGAAAGAGAAACAACAATATATCGCTGTCGGTGAGGTAAGGATGTTCAAAGAACAAAGTGCAAAGCACTAATAATTGTGAGGCTAACCCATTCCCAGAATGCAACAAATTCCCAGAATGCTAGGATAAGACACAACACGATGCTAAGCACTATTTTTAAGTGCCGTGGCCACTCTTCTGTGTTCCATCTCCAGATTTATTTAGGTTAAAATGCTTCAAGGTTGAGGAGATCTTATCTTAACCAAAGATGAGGGGGGTTTCATATCAGGCTGTGACTGAAGGCTAAACAATTAAACCAGACTTGATCATTCAATACATGTTCTCAGCGTTCTACGAGTACAGAAAACGAACATGTACTGCGTGGCTCTGTGGACCCCCGACCTGATCTCTCCGTTGGCGTAAGCTCTTCTCTGAGAGCTGGATGGACAGGGAGGCTTTCTGGCGGGCCAGGGATGAGGCGTGCTGCGAGGCCGACTGCGTGTCTCCCGCTTCGATGGCCCTGGTGAGCTCCAAACAGAGCTCCTCTGAAGAACAGAATAACCAGCAACGCAGCACGTCAGCACACGATAAAAGGGAAAAGGGTTGGATCAAAATGAAGCCGTGATGTCCTTCTTACCGGTGAGCGGCAACGAAGCTGAGCTCCACTGCTCGATGGCCGCGGCCGTGTGGAGCCGGCGGTCGTCTAGTTCGTGTGCGGTGATGTTGGCGACTAACCGAAAAAGAAAAGAGGGAAGTGTGTCAGCTTAGCTCAGGAGGTAGAGCAGTTGTCTTGTAACCTAAAGGTTGCTAGTTCAATCCCCAGCTCCTCCTAGCTGAGTGTTGATGTGTCGCTGAGCAAGACACTTAGACCCTAATTGCTCCTGACGAGCTCGCTGTCGCCTTGCATGGTTGACTCTGCCGTCGGTGTGTCAATGTGTGCATTAAACGATGTAAGTCGCTTTGCCTAAAAGCGACTGCTTAATGCCCTAAATGTAAATGTAAACTAACAGAGGAGGGATAAACGCAGTACTTAATCCTTTGAGAAGTATTGTTTAGAGTCAAATGTCTTACATTTTAAATGTAAAACGCTTGTCTGGGAGAACTACTGTGAACTATACGACAAAGGATGAGAACACGCCTAGTTGCTTATATCACTGCATCTTTACCTTCCCATTGACAAGACAATAGTCTAGTGACAAATAGAGAATGGCTACCCGTTTCAAACATGTCCATCTGTCCAACTGCATTGCAATTTCTACAGACATCGTCACCACAGGGGACACTTGATGCATGAGATGATGATGATGATGATTTCAGACCTCTGTGCGCCTCTCTCAGGGATGACATCACCACCGTAGCCCACTCCTCCGCCTCGCGGTCGCAGCGGAAGTTGAAACGGATGCAGTCGTGGGGCGGTGTAGCGAGGCGCATCTCGTGACTGCGGGGCGCCTTCACCTCGTACTGCACGGAGCGCAGGTCGAACTCTGTGATGAACTGAGACAAGACGCACAATAACAACTGAACTGAGACAAGAGACACAACAACGCCATGGGCGCATGTCAACCTCGTTGTAAAGAAGTCATACACAAAACGACTACAAACATGCATTAAGCATGAATACAATCAGATGTTTTATTCATGTGAGCAATGACACAATGCTTACAATTATTTGAGAATGAGTACCCAAATAATTCACTTCCACACAATCATTAACACTAAAAGACGAAGTATAATTAGTGCTATTGATTTTTGCGATGAGGATATGATTGTTTGCCTTGTGAATGTTTTATTGGGGATGGAAGGTGTTCCGTTTATATGACAATCATCAGTGTGATGGCACAGATGTCATGATTATTGATGTCACAGTAGCCTTATAATTTTGTTATGCATTGTTCACCAAAGTATGTTTTTTATTGCCCTCTTGGGATTTCCCTTGCCCTCTGCGGGGCTAGGGTCAGAGGGGTGTCACATATAGACGGCCTGTTGAGCCCTTTGAGACCGTAGCTGTGATGAAGGGCTATAGAAATAAAATCGAATTAAATGCAATGAATAGTAAACTCACCACACTGCGGTTGCCGCTTGTGTCTCGCAGCGCCAGCCGAAACTCCCCTGCCCGACTGGGATCCATGCTGAGCTGCAGGCGGAGCGCTTCGTTCCCTGCTCCGGGCAGGCAGAGGGGTCGTATCCCCGAATGACACACAGACACTCGGACGGACATCAACACGGTGTTGCAGGACGCCAGTGAGGGCCCCCCGCCGTGCAGAGCCTGGGACGAGGCGGGCACGGGAGACGCAGCCCAGCCGCCCGAGCTCAGGGCCATCTCGGTGAGGTCAGGTTGTGTATTGATATAGGGACGATGTACAAAGATACACCGCGTACACCGATGCGTGTGGCTCTTTATAAGATGGACCTTTGTGCGGAGGGATAGCGGTCCATTGCGGACGGGTTGTGGTTGTCTCCCGTTGAGACACAAACCATCGCGACCTGCTGAACGCGGAGCGGAATAAATCAAAACAGGAAGCACTTCTCGTCCGTCCTTTATTTATGTCCGATGTGGCACACGCGTTACCAAAACGCAAGTGCATGTACGATATTTTTATGGACGATTTTTAATATGACCATAATAATGCTATATCTTAAATTGTAATATAGTGATGTTTTCAAAAATATTTTATTTTATTGTGGAGAAAATATATTTATGCCGTTTATTCCAAGTGTATCACCTGCATACCTTCGTTTCGATCGTTGTTTATTTTAAATTAGAGCTGTAAGCAAACCTATGAACCAACAAATCCACATGTTTCGATTGTATTTTTACACGCCACTATATATATAGTTATAGTTATAGGAATATATGTTTTGATCTTATTGGAGAATTGCTTGTCTTAAAGAAATGGATGTTGTTCGTTAATCATGACATCACCTCCATCACGAGGCCCAAATACTTCTGTATTTATTTATTGGAAACATTCGTGATACAATAAACTATATATAGAATATTTTGCATGCATATATCCTTTTTACATATTTGGTCTCACTCTTAGGGTTGGTGTACTGGTATGTAGCCTACCTGTCATTCTATCCCAACCATCCATTGATCTATCCGTCAATCTTTTAATCGTTTGCTCTCTGTTTCACTCTCTTTATCACTTACCCTCTTTCTATTCAAACACATAATCACGCAAAAAGCACACACACTTAAACACTCACTCTCCACACACACAGTTCAATTACTCTCTCTCTCTCTCTCTCTCTCTCTCTCTCTCTCTCTCTCTCCCTCTCTCTCATAATTTAACTGTAGCAAAGCCAATTGCTACACTCAACCTAGGTGACTTTTATTGGGCTGCTCGAGACAAAGGACGCAGGTTGGTGATATTGTCAGACTACATGGCCTGGTGTTGCTGTCCTCTGGGAGAACTCATTGAGTATGTGTAGAGATGGCTGCTTTAACCCACATTGATTACTGAATGTGCAACAGGTACTGTATGTGTGGCCTCACCGAGCCCCAGACTCCAATCAGCCTTGGCCAGGTGAAACCAGCCTCCACGGAGCGGTTGGCAGTGATATTGGCATTACAGTGGATAGAGGAGAAGGAGACACTCAACACAGTTATTGCTTCTGACAGTTGTTCAGCTCTGTCCAGCATTAGACCAGGAAGGTCGTCACTTAGAAAGGATCTAATTAATGAAGTATGTCTTCTTATAATGTACAGACTGCAAATGAAGGGCATATTCACACGTTTTATCTGGGTTCCTGCTCATGTTGGTGTGAAGGGAAATGAGCAAGTGGATATTCTGGCTGAACAAGCACTCAGGATATCACGTGTAGACCTACAGGTTCCTCTGAGCAAAGCTAAAGTAAAATCCTTCATCAGGACATATGCACAAAATACATGGCAGGAGCATTGGGGCATGAGTGAAACAGGTAGACATTTGTACAATATACTGTACAAAGACACGTTAGTGATGGGAGGAAGCTGGGCTTCACACGTAGGGATGAAAATATAATCGTCTCAGAATCGGTCATACAGGTCTGAATTATTCATTGCATAAAATAGGCAAGCAGGCAAGCCAGAAATTTTTGAGCATGTATTAGTTAATCGTAATGAGTACAAGGCCCAGAGAGACCACCTTTTTCAGACACTAAGCAAGGCAGGACACACCAAATTTTCCTATCACAGCATTATTAAGTTCCTAAGTGAAATAGATGTAGCAGAAAGAATCTAGTTTTGGTTTGTTTTATTTTAATTCATTTTTCGTTTTATTCATTGTTTCCTTTTTATTTGCTGCAATGTCTCTCGTTCACAATCCAGTCCAGTTGGTGGCAGTTATGCACCTACAAGGATTTTTTTTTTATCAGCAAGCATTATATGATTTAGTTGGATCTTAATTGGGTTTTCAGGCAATGCTATTTGGGTGTTGTTTGGTTTCCTTGGTGTTTAACTGGTGTCATGCCCTTTTACCCAAATCGTGACATTTAAATCTCTCAGAAGGCACAGCAGATATTTGTGTATGGGTTTACTGAATAATAGGCATCAGTGTTGACACTTGGGCCTCTTCTTTATACAGTGGGGCAAAAAAGTATTTAGTCAGCCAACAATTGTGCAAGTTCTACCACTTAAAAAGACGAGAGAGGCCTGTAATTTTCATCATAGGTAAACCTCAGCTATGAGAGACAAAATGAAAAAAGAAATCAAGAAAATCTCTGATTTTTTAAGAATTTATTTGCAAATTATGGGGGAAAATAAGTATTTGGTCACCTACAAACCAGCAAGTTTTCTGGCTGTCACAGACCTGTAACTTCTATGTCTTCCACTCGTTTCCTGTATTAATGGCACCTGTTTGAACTCCTTATCAGTATAAAAGACACCTGTCCACAACCTCAAACAGTCACACTCCAAACTCTACTATAGCCAAGACCAAAGAGCTGTCAAAGGACACCAGAAACACAATTGTAGACCTGCACCAGGCTGGGAAGTCTGATCTGCAATAGGTAAGCAGCTTGGTGTGAAGAAATCAACTGTGGGAGCAATTATTAGGAAATGGAAGACATACAAGGACCCACTGATTAATCTCCCTCGATCTGGGGGCTCCACGCAAGATCTCACCCCTGTGGGGTCAAAATGAATCACAAGAAACGGTGAACCAAAAAATCCCAAGAACCACACAAGGGGACCTAGTGAATGACGTCCAGAGAGCTGGAACCAAAGTAACAAAGGCTACCATCACTAACACACTACGCCGCCAGGGACTCAAATCCTGCAGTGCCAGACGTGTCCCCCTGCTAAAGCCAGTGAATGCCCGGGCCCGTTTGAAGTTTACTAGAGAGCATTTGGATGATCCAGAACAGGATTGGGAGAATGTCATATGGTCAAATGAAACCAAAATATAACTTTTTGGTAAAAACTCAACTCGTCGCATTTGGAGGAGTAAGAATGCTGAGTTGCATCCAAAGAACACCATACATACAGTGAAGCATGGGGGTGGAAACATCATGCTTTGGGGCTGTTTTTCTGCCAAGGGACCAGGATGTCTGATCCGTGTGACAGAAAGAATGAATGGGGCCATGTATCGTGAGATTTTGAGTGAAAACCTCCTTCCATCAGCAAGGGCACTGAAGAATGAAACCGTGGCTGGGTCTTTTCAGCATGACAATGAGCCCAAACACACCGCCCGGGCAACGAAGGAGTGGCTTCGTAAGAAGCATTTCAAGGTCCTGGAGTGGCCTAGCCAGCCTCCAGATCTCAACCCCATAGAAAATCTTTGGAGGGAGTTGAAAGTCTGTGTTGCCCAGCGAAGGCCCAAAAACATCACTGCTCTAGAGGAGATCTGCATGGAGGAATGGGCCAAAATACCAGCAGCAGTGTGTGAAAACCTTGTAAAGACTTACAGAAAACGTTTGACCTCTGTCATTGCCAACAAAGGGCATGTAACAAAGTATTGAGATGACCTTTTGTTATTGACCAAATTCTTATTTTCCACCATAATTTCCAAATAAATTCTTTAAAAATCAGACAGTGATTTTCTAGATTTGTTTTTTCATTTTATCTCTCATAGCTGAGGTATACCTATGATGAAAATTACAGGCCTCTCACCTTTTTAAGTGGGAGAACTTGCACAACTGGTGGCTGACTAAATACTTTTTTCCCCCCACTGTATATATATATATATATATATATATATATATATATATTAGTATAGTATAGTATACATATAAAAATGCATGTATGTATATATACAGTGAAGAAAATAAGTATTTGAACACCCTGCCTTTTTGCAAGTTCTCCCACTTACAAATCATGGAGGGGTCTGAAATGTTCGTGGTAGGTGCATGTCCATTGTGTAAGAGATAATCTAAAAGGAAAAATCCAGAAATCACAATCTATGATTTTTTTAACAATTTATTTGTGTGATACAGCTGAAAATAAGTATTTGAACACCAACGTTAATATTTGGTAGAGTAGCCTTTGTTTGCAATTACAGAGGTCAAACGTTTCCTGTAGTTCTTCACCAGGTTTTGCTCAGAACTGCAGGAGGGAATTTTGGCCCACTCCTCCACACAGAATCTTCTCTAGATCAGTCAGGTTTCTGGGCTGTCGCTGAGAAACACGGAGTTTCAGCTCCCTCCAAAGATTTTCAATTGGATTTAGGTCTGAGACTGGCTAGGCCACTCCAGAACCTTGATATGCTTCTTACGAAGCCACTCCTTGGTTTTCCTGGCTGTGTGCTTTGGGTCATTGTCATGTTGGAAGATCCAGCTGACTGAGGGAAAGAGGTTGTTCCCCAAAATCTCACAATACATGGCTGCAGTCATCCTCTCCTTAATACAGTACAGTCGTCCTGTCCCATGAGCAGAAAAACACCCCCAAAGCATGATGCTACCACCCCCCATGCTTCACAGTAGGGATGGTGTTCTTGGGATGGTACGCATCATTCTTCTTCCTCCAAACATGCTTAGTGGAATTATGACCAAAAAGGTCCATTTTGGTCTCATCTGACCACAAAAATTTCTCCCATGACTCCTCTGGATCATCCAAATGGTCATTGGCAAAACTTAAAGAACGGGCCTTAACATGTGCTGGTTTAAGCAGGGGAACCTTCCGTGCCATGCATGATTTCAAACAATGACGTCTTAGTGTATTACCAACAGTGACCATGAAAACGGTGGTCCCAGCCTCTTTTCAGGTCATTGACCAAGTCCTGCCTGCGTGTAGTTCTGGGCTGATTCCTCACCCTCTTAGCATCATTGAGACCCCACGAGGTGATATCTTGCATGGGGCTCCACTCCGATTGAGATTGACGTCATGTTTAGCTTCTTCCGTTTTCTAATGATTGCTCCAACAGTGGACCTTTTTTCACCAAGCTGCTTGGCAATTTCTCCGTAGCCCTTTCCAGCCTTGTGGAGTTGTACAATTTTGTCTCTGGTGTCTTTGGACAGCTCTTTGCTCTTAGCCATGCTGAATGTTTGGGTCTTACTGATTGTATGGGGTGGACAGGTGTCTTTATGCAGCTAACTACCTCACACAGGTGCATCTGATTCAGGATAATACAGTGGAGTGGAGGAGGACTTTTAAAGGCGGACTAACAGGTCTTTGAGGATCAAAATTGTAGCTGATAGACAGGTGTTCAAATACTTATTTTCAGCTGTATCACACAAATAAATTGTTAAAAAATCATAGATTGTGATTTCTAGATTTTTCTTTTTAGATTATCTCTCACACAGTGGACATGCACCTACCATGACAATTTCAGACCCCTCCATGATTTCTAAGTGGGAGAACTTGCAAAATAGCAGGGTGTTCAAATACTTATTTTCTTCACTGTATGTAAATATGTATGTATGTAAATATGTATGTAAATATGTATGTATATTTGTATATATATACATTTGGATCAATTTCAACCAGTTTTGATAATGTATCAATCTATATTTATCCTCAGATTTGTTTCCACCATTCCACAGTGTGAATCGGCATTCTAATATCTGTATCCCTTTTTGAATCCATCAGAATGCAGAGATATTTGTGTATTTATTATTTTTTGATAGAATACATTGGAAGCGGTGATAAAATGGATTAAATATAGGCCTATGTGTGCATATTTTTTGATATTCAGTAAATAGTTTTGAAGTATTTGCTTTGTTTGTCTCTAATTAATCCATATTTTATTCCCATTCTCCATTAAAGTTTACAGCAGTTTTTATCCTCCCCACCTGGTCATCACTCTCTCTCTCTCTCTCTCTCTCTCTCTCTCTCTCTCTCTCTCTCTCTCTCTCTCTCTCTCTTCTCTCTCTCCTCTCTCTCTCTCTCTCTCTCTCTCTCTCTCTCTCTCTCTCTCTCTCTCTCTCTTGAAAGTGTCTTTGAAGTGTCTCTCTTTCAAGTGTCTTCTTAGAGCCCGTCTACGGTTTTGAATATAAATCTTATGCAAAGATGGAGGATGTGGACAAGTTTAAAGGTGTTTAGGACAGTGACGGCATCCTCTTCTCTTTAAAAGACCAAGACATTACCTTTACAGATCTGTTGCTTTAGGTTGTTTTTAGTTTTTGTTTTTTTTAGTTTTTGTTTTTTTTCTTCTGTTCTTTCTTTTTGTTTTGTTTTTTCATTTATTTATTTTATATGTGTTGTGTTGCTTTTTGGAAAAATATGTATATAAAAAGGCTAAAAAAAAAAACCTCTCTCTCTCCCTCTCTCCGTCTCTCTCTCTCCCTCTCTCTCTCGCTGTCCTCTCTCTCTTCTCTCTCCCGCCTGTCTCTCTCCCTCTCTGCCCTCTCTCCCTCTTCTCTCTCTCTCGTCTCTCTCTCTCCCTCTCTCCTCCCCTCTTCCCTCTCTCCTCTCTCCTCTCTCTCTCCCTCTCTCTCTCTCTCTCTCTCTCTCTCTCTGCCTCTCTCTCTCTCTCCCCCTCCCTCCCTCTCTCCCCCTCTCATCTTATCTGACAGCCTTTACCAGAGGAGGTCAGACGTGTTGAGGAGTCATGGAGAACACATGCAGCCAGTACCTGTTCCTCTTCCTTCTCTCTCTCTCCACCAGCCCACCACCGCCTGTTGAGGCCTCCATAGAATACCTCAGATGGGTCCATCATCACCCGGTCAACACGATTTGGAATGCCGCCAATGTCTACTGCAAGTCTCACTATGGTGGTAACAGCACGCTAGCCAACGCAAGGAATGCCCATGATATATCATATTTCTCAGAGATTTGTGGAGGTCCAGATGTGAGATGCTGGGTAGGACTCCGTTATCAGTGGCAAAAGGGTGTGTGGAGGTGGGTAAACGGTCAGAGAAACTCCCTGCCTCACACGACCTTGGATTATTGGAACGGGGGTTACTCCCAGTGCGGCTTCATCCATCTGGGCAGGCTGTTTGTTAAACATTGTGGTAATACATATTGGTATCTTTGTGAGCATAACCTGGCATTGGAGGAGGAGAAGACATGGGAGGAAGCTCTAGACCACTGCAGGGCTCTTGAACCGGAGGCATCGGATCTCCTCAGCTTCCACGACGAGGCGGAATTGTCCCACGTCCAGGAAGTGATGACCCGGGCCCTGACGGAGGAGGTGTGGATCGGTCTGCGCTGGCTGGCAGGCCGCTGGCGGTGGATGGACCGGACCACCGGTGGCGTCATTTCCTTGCCCGAGTGTCCCGCCAACGGGAACCACTGCGGGACTCTGTCTGGAGGAGGTCAGCAGGCAAGGAGCTGTGTGGAGAAGAGGAGGTTCTTCTGTAGGAAATTACCTCCAGTTTGATCCTGGCCACCTCAACTGATTACTTATTTAAGGTTGTGATTCAACAACATTGCTGAAAATCTTGAAATGTTCTTGCTTAGATTAGAGGACCATTTTAAACATCCTCAAGGCTAAGGTCCTCAATAATTATTTAGTCATTGTGTGTCAATGGTCATGCAGTTGTTAAGGTTAGTATATTATAGTCAAAGTAAGATTCAGATGCATGTATAGGATCTGTTACGAGCATGATAAGATTATAGTCAAAGTAAAAATACTAATCAACACTTGTGTATAGGATCGGTTGCAAAGATGATTTTATCATAGTAAAACTAAAATATAAATTCACATGTATGTATAGGATATGTTATAAAGATAAGATTATATTCTCAATTTAAACATATGAAGTAAAATGTATGTATGCGATCTATTGTAAAGATATTAAGTAAAAGTGGTGTTATGTAGAACTGTTGTAAGTGGCACTTCCATTTTTCCTATGATATTGAATATGAAATGCAAACTATAATATCTGGATGGTCTCATGAGGCATCAAAAGTAATTAAAGCATTAAAGTAAGATTTAAGGGCTATTATTTGAGTGTCATTTGTTATATATGGCATAGCCATCCGTCAGCATTTTATGCCTTGAAAGAATGTCCGTTTTTTCAGGACATCAGGGAATCCCTCCTCTGATTGGGTCATGGTAATCCTTCTTGCCTGTTGATCACAGGTACGGCAATGCAATAATAATGTTAGTTAGGGTACCATACAATCCTCAACATAAGAATGTACGTTGATTGATTGTGACAGTGCTTTTGCGCTCAGAATTCACACTGACTAAACTTTTCTTCATGACGTGTAAATTGAATTGTTAACGCAAGCTTTCCTGAGTCTCCTTTATACTATGGATAAACGTTATTATTTGTGTACGCCGCTGTCTGTTGATTCTGATTTAGACATTTTTAATGGATTCATAAATAAATCCGAAATTGAACGTGCAGGTCCTCTGGGTTACGGCCGCAACCTCCGCAACCGTGCCAAGCTTTGCGAGTCTCAGGCCAGGTGTTCATTAAATAGGCTAATACGTTTTAGTAGGCCTACTGCGATCATAGTAAATGACGGTGTTGAACTGGGCTTCATTCTATTCAGAGGTGTTTGTTTCTCATATCTTGCTCCCTTGTATGTAAGCATGGGGAGTAACAACATCTTGAAACAGCTCAATATAATTAACTCCAATACAACACCACGTTTAAGTATGACCTCAATAACAAAAATAGATTTCTGACAACATCTTCAAAGCCGGAACATTATAAACTTGTAGAGTTGATTGCAGAGCTGACATATGTATACACATATATAGATATACATATTTACATGCATAAAATGTAAATATATAGGCCTATATAAAGAGATGTATATAGAAAGGCCAAACTGTTAATAATGGTTCCAATTATTCCTATCAAACACAAAGACAAATATCTGCTGTGCCTTCTGAGAGATTTAAATGTCATGATTTGGATACGGCATGACACCAATTAAACATCAAGGAAACCAAACAACATTTTAAAGACATTGACTGATTTAAATGGTGAAAAAAAAAGAACCTCTCAAATAAGATCCAAACGAATCTATTGTCGCTGACCATTAGCCCTGAGTCAAAATACACAAACTATTACTGGAACCCAAACTACTCAACACTTTGAAAATGAGTTTATGAAAATGTATGGAAAGCTCTTTCAAATGATCTTGCGTTCTCTCTCTCTCTGTCTGTCTGTCTGTCTGTCTCTCGTGCGGCCGCTCTCTCTTAAATATAACTATAATTGTTATTTTTGTTTGTTCTCTTCATCTTTGTTTATAAGCAGTAATTGATCCCATATTGATCCAAATACTGCAAATGTAGGTTCTTTTATCAGTGGGCAAAAGTCTTAATCTTCATAGTGTTACCTCATTCAGCGATAGACATTCATTTGGTTATCGTGGATCGACTTGGTAAATTAATGTTATGGATTGATGAAACACACATTTAAAAGGTAGCAAGTAAACATGGATGCTAGGAAACAAGCACAGCTAACTTTATAAATTATAAATTATGCTTGCTATCCTACGTATGTTAAATAGCAAATAAATAGCAAGAAACCTAGCTTCTCTTAATGATAACTTTCAGGTCAAATTAATAATACTGATGCGACGATGGGCGTGGTCGGTTGTTCCCCAAGGGGCCTTTGGCGCCCTCTTTGGTCCTTCGTGGTACTGTCAATATGCAGGCCCTATTCAACTCCGCCTCAGTGATGGTGGGGCTTGACAACGTGTTTAACACAGTCACCATCACTGGGAAGTTAATGCTCATTTGGCGGAGTGTGTTTATAAAGTCCACTCTCGCAGCAAGCGGAGTAAGGTTCGTGAAAGTTATACTATTATCTCCTGGCTCCAGTCTCGTCCTTTCCATTACTTTCTAGCCAACTTGCTAGTTTACAAGTAGTGTTGCTATGTTTCAATTTGTTCAAAATCAAAACAAGCAAAAACTTGCAGGAAAACAATGGTTGGTACCGTTAACTAACAAGCAGAGCTAGCCCGACAATAAAGGAGGTTGTTTGATGCTTACAATCCTACTCAGTTTGACTAGCAGGCAGTGAAAAATACAAGCCTGTCCTTATGAAAAAGAAAAACCTTTCAGAAAACCTTTTGAAAAACAAAACAGACTTTAATGTTGCAAGAAAAGAGACAGATTCATTCAATGATATACTGTCTCATACCTTTATCCTTTGTTATCCCATCTCCTTCTGCCCTTTGAGGAGTCATTTGTGTAACAGAAAATTAGGTTGTTTGTAAAGGTGGTCCAAAACTACCAATATGAACGTTTTAACCCCTTATTGACCACAGAAACAGCAGTATGTCACAATATGTCGTATTTATGTTATATGT
This sequence comes from Melanogrammus aeglefinus, assembly GCA_900291075.1. NCBI lineage: Eukaryota > Metazoa > Chordata > Actinopteri > Gadiformes > Gadidae > Melanogrammus > Melanogrammus aeglefinus. Next base: position 83,415 of record OLKM01001663.1, read on the forward strand.
AATATGCCTGAGCTAAGCTGTGTCGGTTTCGTTCAGGAGGTAGAGCATTTGTTGTAGCACAAGATACTTAACCCTAACTGCTCCTGACGAGCTGTCGCCTTGACTCTGCCGTCGGTGTGTCAATGTGTGTATTAACCGATGTGAGTCGCTTTGGATAAAAGCGCCCTAATTGTAATATGTCAAAGTTCTGTTGTGCCAAAACAAAATGTTTGTACATTTTTTTAATCCCAGTGAAAAGAGAAATTAAGAACGTTTCGTGGCAATTTAAACTATCGAGTGTAAGGGGTCTGAGCAAGCCCCCTATGAGATGAAAAAACAAACTCCCTTTTGAAGAGGTTTAAATGAATGTCAGAGTGCTGGCTTGAGACCAAAGGTCATTGAGAACACAGGGTTTCCCATTCAGAGTTCCAAAGTTTATAGGCTTTGTTTTCCAAAGGTGCGAGCAGGACCGGATGTGTGTAATGTAGGTATGTGTAGGTATGTGTCTGTACGCCGTAGGTAGGCTGTTTTGGGGTCTCTAGGAATCAAACTAAAAGTACAACAATCAGCACCACAATTCTGTTAAATAAATTGTTTAACAAGTCGATTACATAACTAAACACAAAACAAACTCACATTGGTCAGTACACGCAGACAAGGGGTTCAAAGGCACAGCCCTTAAGGTTTCAATGTCTCTGAACAAAGGGAAAGGGTGTGGTCTCAGGTAACTTAAATAGTCAGTGGCAGGGCAGGGAGTGATTAACTGATTGACATGGGCTAATTGGGAAAATGAATGGGCAAATAAAGGGGAGTGGGCCGTGGCTATGGGACTGTGAGGTACGGAGGGAAACAGAAAGTCTTCCAAACAATCTTGCATTTCACACACACAAGATTTTTATTTTGGATAAAGCCCAGGTTCTTAGATTTGCGTGTTGGCTCGATGGGTGCAGGTCTGGAAAGGTTTAAGCTCAAAATAGGGGCTAAAATGTCCATATTGGTTGTTTCGGACTACCTATACAAACAACCTATTCTGTGTTTAGCGAGGGCAATAGGGGGAGAATTGAGCGAGCGAACCGGCAACACAGCCAGGGGAATTACACCTAGGGAAATACAGTATAACATGAGATATTACTTGTATGTTGAATATAATTAACGGTGCTGATAAGGCAAGCAGAATCGTTTAACTGAGCGGACAAAGCGAAATTCAAAACAAACAACAAATCTTTATTTAAACTGCAAACAATCAAAATGTGCCTAAACTGGAACTGCTGAGGATAAAAGGGAATTTGAAAAATATGCAAATTGAATAAACAAGATAACCAAGAAAGGGGGAAAATATCCTTAATTGCAGTCAGGTAAAATCTTGTAATGACCTAGCCGGGGACATAAGAATGTCCAGTCATTAGTACTGTACAAATATTTCTTAGTACAAACCTGGTTACTGTAAGGCCGTAACCAACGCCAAAATACACAACAAGACATTCACCGAAACACACATACACACACTGTGGCATCCCGCCCCTTGAACCTCGGACCGGGCGGGTCCGGGGGTCAGTGGTGGACGGGGTATACTGCCGCCGCCACCCACTAACCGGCGACAGAGGGCACCTCTTCTCTCCCCCGAATCAGTGAGATACCTGGCAGCTCGATCACATCGGTCACTGTACTGAGGATCGCAGGCAGTGATTTTTTTATGGCACACAGTGCCATATATTGGCAAGTCCACCGGGTGTCCGAAAGTGTTTTCAATTCAACCGGTTTTTCTGTCGGTTCGAGTTCCACTTGCTTCTTGCGAAAAATGCTGTGCACCACAGAGCCGGAGCATCTGCACAACCAGAAAAAACTCCCCTGCTGGTTCGACATTGCTGACACAGTCCACTAAAAGGAAGTTTAGCCGATGGGCATGGCAGTGAACATATACAGCCTGAGGTACCTCTCTCTGAAACTCTCCTGAACACCATTATTGACCCCCGACATAACGGCAGCGCCGTCATAACACTGCGCGATGCACTTGTGGTAGTTGATGTTGCACTTGCTCATGGTTTCCTTAATTAGGATCAACAGTGATCCTGCGTCCAGGGCATCGGCAGGAGTGAAATGAAGGAATGCCTCCTGGATTTCGTTCTGAAGCATGTACCGCACCACCACAGACATCTGTTCCTTCTTGCTTATGTCCTTACTCTCATCGACCATAAGTGCAAACATCCCAGTGTCCCATACTTTGCAACTGATTTGATCCCTTATCATATTGGCCATCAACTCAATGATCTCATCCTGTATGTCATGGTGTGTATATTTGGCGTTTTGCGGATTATTCTCCATCTTTTCTTTCACAGTTGTGTCAAACTTCCGAATGACTTTAAGGAGCTCAATGAAGTTGCCCCTGTTGGATGATTCCACGTTCTCCCGGTGTTCCCTTTGAGCAATGACCTGACAGGCAGTATATCGCAAAGCCTCCACAACACCCCCATAAATACTGTCTAATTTCCTTCACTAATTTATTATGATCCACGCTCATTGCTGATCCTCGAGCCTGTGCCGGTTTTCGTAATTTAAATTCGGCCCATAAGGCCATTGCATGTTTATGCCCTGCAGACGCATGGTGTGCGTGCAGTGACTGCATGGCTCTCACCCACGTATTAAATCCATTAAGGATAAAGGTTTTTTCGTGGTGGAATCCTCCCTGGTGGCCAAAGTGCCGACAAGCGAAATAAAATGCAGAGTCCCTGCAGACCGAGTACTCCAGCCATTTGTATTGCTCAAACCATCAGTTATTTTTGAAGTGGAAACTCCGGTAGGCTATTATTAGGTTAGGCTGTTATTCTAATTGTCGCTAGGCAACAATACACTCATTCTAAAATTTTGTGGATGCTGGTGCTGCCTGGCACCCACGAAATTGCAAACGAGTCATCATTTTCATCATATCCAAACATAAATAAAATAAAATTTAATTCATTATAACATTGTATCACTCATATTTTTTATTCTTTCATTAAAAAAAACATCTAGCCAACTTGGTGCTGCTTTGGTGTTGCTAAGCCAAATGTTGGTGTTGCTATAGCTACAGCATCTCAACAATCTCTGTGCTCGTCAATCTACCTATCGTCGATGGGTGAACTACTGATGGTATTGTGTGTATAAAATGTCCTTTTTAATAAACAATCTGTACACTTACAAAGTTATCAATGCCTCGTTTTCTATGTTAAAACCCTTATTATACTATCAAAGAAGTGTCGGGCTACTTCTAGCCTTTTAAGTGGTTTAAAATAGAGATTTAGTTTTTACCATAAGACATGCCCCTATCGTTCCGAGTTTATAGCGTTTTGATAGAATCAGCTAAAAACAGCCAACTGAATTGTGCTTCTGTGCGCTTTTTTTGCTCAAAAACGAACTTTCCAACTCGTTATCATACCAACCATATCCCAAATCCATTTTACACCGGATTTGTCCTTTAATTGAACCCCCTCTTCCTTCGTGGCCTCTTTTTCCAGCTTGTCTTCTTCCTCATTGCGCTCAACATGTGCAGGAACACACACAAATTGGATTGCCCTTAGCTGTTGATTGAATTGATGTAAGAGATGACAGAATCAGAAAAAATAACTGCTTTAGGGTGCCTAGCCTTTTCTAGCCATTGTAATGCAATAATGATGGCTATTCACATGGTTGGCACTCATCTACAGCAGATACAGGAGCCACATTTGGTTTCAGTTGGAGATGAATATTAGCATTTTTTTCTTTTCCCACCTGCTAACATTGGTGTGACATCTCGTCGAGATGTCTAGGATACACCAAATATTGTCAGTTTGCAGCATGGTGAACCGGGTTAATTCCTTTTCCTTTGGTAGGTTCACCTGCTGCTGTTTGGCCTTAGCTTATGTTTTGCTTCACTGCTGTTTTGCCTTATCTTTGTTGAAGTTGTAAATGCCATAAATTGTTATTATTTTAAATTGTTATTATTTTAATAAAATAAAAAAACGCTGTAACAGGTTCAATGAGCGCTTGGACACCGGGTTTGTGTTGATAATCTGCAGACTGTTTATTTCAGTCCCCAGCAGTTCAACGCAAGACAAATTTTCAACGTAAATTATAACTCTGATGCGATCGCCCGGCAGTCCAGCAACCACGGGTTGGTCAACGTAAACTTTACTCCGCTCCAAGCGGTCCCAGGGTGCGTTTATGGCGATATCGGGTATCTCTCACTGCTCCCCATTCTCCTACTACGAGACAAAGCAGACACGTAAAAAACATTCCTGATTGGACCCATTCCCCCCCCCCCCCCAGATCCAGTGCGCTCCCAACATGCCCATACTCCCCCTACAGGCCGGATGCGAACACGAACTGCCGGTAATACCCTGCCAGCCTCAGGAACCTGGGGCTCACTTCCTTCTTGGTCCTGGGCCGAGGGGAGGCGGCGACCGCCGTGGTCTTACCGACCTGCGGCCGGACCTTCCCCCCCCCCAGGTGGAACCCCAGTTACTGAATCTCCCTCCGCCCATCACGCACTTCCTCGGGTTAGCCGTGAGCCCCGCCCGTCTCAGCGACTGAAGGACGTCCGCTACCCGCTGCATATGCTGCCCCCACGTGTCACCATAGATGACGATGTCATTGATGTAGGCGGCAGCATACGCCGCATGGGGCCGTTACACCCGGTCCATCAGACGCTGAAACGTGGCCGGGGCCCGGAACAACCCGAACGGAAGCACCTTGAACTGATACAGACCGAGTGGAGTGGAGAAGCCCGTTTTTTCCCGGGCTGCTGGAGACAACGGAATCTGCCAGTAGCCCTTCGTGCAGTCCAGAATCGTGTAGTAGGTGGCCATGCCAAGCCGGTTCCCAGCTCGCCGATCAGAGGCATTGGGTAGGCATCGAACTGTAATCCACACGGAACCGGACAGACCCGTCCGGCTTCCCCACAAGCACGACGGGGATGCACCAGTCACTGTGGGACTCCTTGACCATGCCCAGCTCTAACATTGTGGCTAATTCGCGCTGCACCACGTCTTGCTTGTGGATGGGCAACCTGTAGGGGCGTGTCCGCACCGTTAACCCGGGTTGCGTCTCGTCATGAGTGATTAACGGGGTGCGACCGGGCTGGGGCGAAAAAACGTCAGCGAACTGACGTTGCAGCCTTGCAACATCCTCCGCCTGACTCACCGAGAGATCCTCCCCTCGACCGACCGGAGGGGTGGGGCCTAGAGCAGGGACTTCCGGACCGAGCTCCTCTCTCTGCGGTACCGTCGTCGCGAACGCGACAGGGACCGCATCGTTCCACCTCTTAAGGAGATTGATGTGGTATATCTGTTTGTTTTCCCCTGCCCCTGTCCGACCGCGCTACCTTGTAATCCACGTCCCCGACTCGCCATGTGACCACAAAGGGTCCTCTCCACTTCGCAAGTAATTTGGTGCTAGAGGTGGGCAGCAGTACAAGGACCTTGTCCCCCGGTGTGAGATCACGTAACCTAGTCCCTCTGTCGTACAGGCGTCTCTGACTCTCCTGGGCTCGGTGCTAGTGCTCATGTGATAAAACCCCTAGTGAGTGAAGCTTTGCACGCAAGTCCATGACGTACTGTGTTTCGTTTTTGCTGTCACTGGACCCCTTCTCCCAGTTTTCCTTAATGAGGTCCAGGATGGTCCTGGGCTTGTGCCCATAAAGCAGCTCAAATGGGGAAAACCAAGTGGAAGTCTGAGGCACTTCCCGCACTGCAAACAACAGAGGGTTTAGCCATTGATGCCAATTACGAGCATCCTCGTGTACGAATTTACGGATCATGGACTTTAACGTCTGGTTAAACCTCTCGCGCAAGCTGTCCGTGGCTGGGTGATAAGACGCTCGTGCGGATGGACTTGACCTTCAACAACCCGTAAAGCTCTCTAATCATGAGTGACATGAAATTGGTACCCTGGTCAGTGAGAATCACTTTCGGGATTCCCACCCGCGATATGACATGAAACAACGCCTGCGCAACACTCTTCGCGGAGATGTTGCGCAACGGAATTGCTTCCGAGTATTGGGTTGCGTAGTCGATCAGGACTAACACAAATTGATACCCCTGTGCGGAACGCTCTAATGGCCCGATAATGTCCATGCCATTGCGGTCCAAAGGGGCTTCTTCTACCAGGGGGAGGGGCCTTAAGGGAGCCCTGGGGACGGTCGGGGGATTCACCAACTGACACTCGGGACAGGAGGCGCACCACCTGCGCACCTGCGCACCTCCGCCCGAATCCCCGGCCAATAGAACTGAGCCGTTATCCGGTTGAGTGTTTTATCGTATCCCAAATGGCCCGCCATTGGGTTATAATGCGCCGCCTGGAAAACCATTTCCCGGCGGCTCCTCGGTACCAGCAATTGGGTGCCAATTACCTCACTCTGGGTGTCACCACCCACCCAATAAAGCCTATCCCTAACTACCATAAAGTGTGGGTAAGTTAGCACTGCGTCTGGCTGTACCCGAGTACCATCAATGGCTATCACCCCCCCCACACACACACACACACACACACACACACACACACACACACACACACACACACACACACACACACACACACACACACACACACACACACACACACACACACACACACACACACACACACACACACACACACACACACACACTTGTTTTTTATAATGGTCTGCAGTTGTTTGGCTGTTAATTTAATTAACTCATTTTGTATGGTAGGACTGAGATATTTAATAGACCCTTGTGGTCGCTCAACTAGCTCTTTTAACACTGGGTCATAAAGTGCCAACAGGTCTATTAGACTCAGAAAATGTCCACTATTTGGATCTCCGTATCTCTCCCTATGCCATCTGAAAGGCATGTTGCAAGCAGCCATTGTGATGGTCACGTTAACAATGCGGTGTAGCACTTGCCTCCAGGAATTAGCAGCATTCTTTGCTTCCCTCTCCATTTGTTGATCAATCTTCCCGTTTCTCTTCCATTGATCATAGCATTTACATGCGTTAATATGCAGATTTAGCGTGTGACTCTATTCTATCACTCAAATGTTTCCAGTCTCGCACACCTCTGGCCCATGCATCATTGTAAAAAGGTGCACTTCTGTCTGCAAACAACCAGCAGGGTTCACAATATGCTCGGTCCAAGATGGGCGAATAACACAGCCAAGAACGTGGAAGTTTGAAACCTGTCCAGTGCGCTCCCAACATGCCCATACTCCCCCTACAGGCCAGACGTGGCACGTCCCCCCATAAACGCCAACTTTGCGATCGACCAGTAAATGGCTATCGACATATTGGGCATCCCCAGTGTGTATGATAAAAAATTGACTGTATGTCCTGCAGCCAAACACCAGGGCCAGAAGGTCTTTAGTAATCCACGGCTTGTTATTTAGAAATCAACATGCCATGCTGATAGACATATGTCCCAGAAGTGGCATGTAGTGTTGAAAGTCTGGATCTATAGATATGGTGTCCAGTCAGTATTTCTGTGTGTCAACTCAGGACAAATAGTCATGATGGAAAACAGGATTTGGTTGGATCTTATTCATTTTTTTTTATTAGTGGATGTCCTTTGGGTGTCGTTTCGTTTCCTTGGTATTTAATCGGTGTCATGCCCTTGTATCCAAATCAAACCATTCAGATCTGTCAGAAGGCACAGGTATTTGTGTATGGATTTACACACACACACATATGTTTTACATAGTTGTTTAAGCGTCTATCTTTAAAAAGTTAAGTGCTTTGTTTTTACTATA
>OLKM01001663.1:96109-115351 GCA_900291075.1 Melanogrammus aeglefinus
CAAATGATCTCAAACAGAAGCAGGCGCCATCAACTCAAAACTGATATTCTCCCACCGCGTTCATTCCTGACGGATGGGTTTGCCATTTATAAAAAGTGACACTCTAATAATAGCTCTTAAATTTTACCAAGAGCCCCGGGGTAGATTCATAGATTCCTAGTTGGCCCCATTGATGATCGATGCCTCATCAGAAACCATCCAGTTTGGCATTGAATGTCATAAAACCAAAAAAGAATAGAAGTGCCACTTACAAGTTATATATGATGACACCACTTTTATTTGGTATCTTTGCAATTGATTCTTATATGTGACTTAGTATTTTTTATCTTTGCAATTGATTCTTATATGTGACTTAGTATTTTTTACTTTGACTTTAATAGTATCATTTTTATAATAGATCCCATCCTATACATATGTGTGAATTTGTATTTCCTATACTTTGATTATAATTCCGTTGAAATGTGGGAATACAATACACACACAATTATTTTATTTGTATTGATGACCTACTAGCTTAGCCCTGAGGAGGTTTAAGATGGTCTTACAGTCTATGAACACAAAGCCATTAAACATTTTCATGCTCTTAAATCACGATGCATACATGTGAATTAGTATTTTTAGTTTGACTATAATAGATCCTACACATACATGTGAAAAAGTATTTTGACTTTGACTCTAATATTATAATCTTTATAACAGTTCCTGTTCATACACATGTCAATTTGTATTGATGACCTACTAGCTTAGACATGAGGATGTTTAAGATGATCCTACAATCTATGAGCACAAAACCTTTCAACATGTTCAGCAATGTTGTTGATTCACTAAGTAACATAGTAATCAGTGGAGGTGACCAGGATCAAACTAAAGCCTGTTCCAGACAGAAGAACCTCCTCTTCTCCACACAGCTCCTTGCCTGCTGGCCTCCCCCAGACAGAGTCCCACAGTGGTTCCCGTTGGCGGGACACTCGGGCAAGGAAATGACGCCACCGGCGGTCCGGTCCATCCACCGCCACCGGCCCGCCAGCCAGCGCAGACTGATCCACACCTCCCCCGTCTGGGCTCGGGTCATCACTTCCTGGGCGTAGGATAATTCCTCCTCGCCTTGGAAGCTGAGGAGATCCATCCGCTTCGATGCGTCCGGTTCAAGAGCCCTGCAGTGGTCGAGAGCTTCCTCCCACGTCTTCGTCTCCTTTACCAACAACAGGTGGTTATTCTCACAGAGAAAGAACAACTTTTGGGTGCAAGGGTATTCGATCAGCTGGTCGTTAACTACTACAGCACAGTCTGAGCTTTTAGATAAATCCAAGGTCCCAACAGGCAGGGAGTTATTCTGACCGCCATACCAACTCCACCCACCATCCGGTTCCTTTTTTTAGTCCTACCCAGCATTTGCGTAATACATACCATTCATAAAGGCTCTTACAAATTCTTGAAAGATCTTTGACATCAAGTGCGTTCCTTGCGATGGCTAAGTGGCCGTTTCCACCTGACTTGCAGTGGTCCTGGGCCTGTCCCATAGGATAGTAGGCCGTATAAGGATAGATATGTCTGAGGCGATCTATGGAGGCCTCAACAGGCGGTGGTGGGCTGGTGGAGAGAGAGAGGAGGAAGAGGAACAGGTACTGGCTGCATGTGTTCTCCATGACTCCTCAACACGTCTGACCTCCTCTGGTAAAGGCTGTCAGATAAGATGAGAGGGGGAGAGAGGGAGGGAGGGGGAGAGAGAGAGAGAGAGAGAGAAGAGAGAGAGAGAGAGAGAGAGAGAGAGAGAGAGAGAGAGAGAGAGAGAGAGAGAGAGAGAGAGAGAGAGAGAGAGAGAGAGAGAGAGAGAGAGAGAGAGAGAGAGAGCTCACGTGAACATTTGCTTACAGAGAAGACATTGTTGCATTGTAATACATTCTTTTTTCCTGTGCTTTTCAAGATCCTGTACTAAAACAAACCATTCATCAAATAGGTTAAAAAAGTATGAATATATATATGCATCACACATATTAAATATGTTATATATACTATTTCAAATTAATCCTCTCAAAAATAAACAAATACAGAATTATCCCTGCCTCCTGACAATGACAATGTCATGATTGCCATGATGTCATGATGACCAAACACTCAAATAACAATGATTTACAACAAGCAAGGTCTCAAATGAAAACATATTTATCTAAATATATACATCAGAATGACTCTGGAATGCTGGATAAAAATATGAGGGTAGATAGATTTTAAATACTGGTAAAATGTATAAATCATTTCCCAAATGTAAATTCATAGACAAATATATGCTGTGCCTTTTTAATCAAGGGTCTTGATTTGGATACAATGGATTACCCCAGGATACAACACCAGGATTACAAACCATATTAAGGGAAATCCACACAAAAGTGTGGATTTGCAAAAATCCACACAAAAAAATCACAATCACAAAAAGTGTGGATTTGTAGATTTTCCAGTCAGTACTTGTGTGCGATGACTGAGGACTTATGGTCAGTGACCATTAAATGATTTGGTTTGATCTTATTTGAGCGTATCTTGTTTTGTTTTTACCATTTTAATTCCATCGATTTAATTTGAGTGTTGTTTGGTTGCCATGGTGATTAATTGATGGTGTGCCTCACTATCCAAATCATGACATTTGAATCTTGAATATTTGTGTATGTGTCTCGTCCTCCAGTTTGAATCAAACATTCCACTGATTAGAGGTGATTGTAGATAGGGATAGGCAGATAGATATTGTTTATATTGATTGTTTCTTCATCATGTTGTCATGTCAATCATGACATTTGAATTTGTGTGTTTATTTATTATAATAGGATTAATTAGAAGAAGTTGTGATAATATATATATATACAGTATATATAAGTATCCTTTTGAAATATTTGGTAGATATTTTTCATTTTTGAAAATGTATGTTAAGTGTGAATTAAACTTCCAATCCACAAAAAAAAGTTAGCCACATTAGCCCAGAGCAAGAGAGTTTACGGTGTTGCGAAAAACTGAAGACATGAGGGTCAACTTCATGCGAGGTTTAATCATTTATTGAACATTAGGAATACGTTACACGAGGCTGAACCAATCGTTTAATCTGGGTAAAATATGAGTGCTGCTGTCAGTGAGACTGGCCAGCCGTTTGGGTCTGAGAACAACCCATGGGTATTTGTCTTTTATTAAACGCAAGGTAACATGTTGATAATGGTATAGAATTGAAAGGTAACTCACATTATATTCTAACATCACTGAAGCGGCCGAAAGAACTAAAGAAACTTCTTCAAATACCACCATTCAACCACCATTTGCATTAATTCAAACTGATGCACAGGGGTTGCGTTCCTCAATCTTTAAAGATGGGAAGATTGATTTGCTAGATTGACCCTTTTTAAATCTTGCAATGAGGTAAGCAGGGTTGAAAGGGAACAGGTCCACAATTTGGAATCAAATATTGAGGTCCAAATAGGTGTGGGTGAAACGGGACATCCAAAGCTGTATTTTAGCCATCGGCCTCTTTCTGAAATACTTTTATCTGTCACATCCATTGCAAGATTATTGGGAGTGTCAAGATGTACAGGCCACAAAATACTAAACAGAGGAGTGACTTCACTGTAATGACAGATGAAGAGTTGGATGCCATGGTTGCAGGCATGTAGTTGAAGGGCCTCCTTAGGCTGGTGTGACTTGAGAGCATTACAGGGGGCACACCTGGAAACTTGCAATATCACTGTAGATGGTCGGCCAGAACATTGTCTCCCTGGCCCTGCATTTTGTGGCCTCAAGACCAGGGTGGCCCTGGTGCAGCTGTTGCATGTAGTAGCGCTAGAGGGAGCGTGGAATGATGAACCGCAGTCCACGGAGGAGCAAACCACTGTCACTCATGAGTTCCTCTCTCATGGCGTAGAACAGCCTCAGGTCACGTGGCACCTCCCTAAACGTATCGGGCCAGCCTTCAGCAACGACCTCAGAGAGACGCCGGCATACCGGATCAGCCAATGTCTCACGCTTCAGTTCCTCAACCCTGTGTGTGGAGAGGACGTCCACCACCATGACCTCTTACTCCTCCACCTCCTCAGCTTGGTCAGTGGAGGGCAAATGTGCACGAGAGAGAGCGTCAGCGACGTAGATCTCCCTGCCCCTCTTGTAGATGACGTTGAGGTTGTAACGCTTGCAGGCAGAGCATCATCCTTTTGATGTGTGCAGAGGCTGTGGGAAGCGGCTTTTGTAGTATGGTAACGGCTGATGGTCAGTCTCGACAGTCACAGCCCGTCCATATATTTAGTGATGGAATTGTGCAGGCAGGCATAGACAAGGGCCAGGAGCTCTTTTTCAATCTGAGCGTAGCGTGACTCAGTCTCTGTGAGGGCCCTTGAAGCGAAAGCCACTAGCCTGTCATTCTGGAGGCAGACAGCACCCAGTCCGTGCTGTGAGATGTCAGCTGACAGAACAACAGGTTGGTGCACATCAAAGTACCGCAGCAACGGGGGACCTGCAATAAGTTCTTTGAGTTTGGTCAATGCCGCTGTGTGGAGCTCCAGCCTGCACCAGTCTACATCCTGGCGCAACAGCTGGCGCAGGGGTGCCGTGGCCTCGCTGTAGTCTGGTATGAATTTGGCCAAATAGTTGGTCATGCCCAGGAACCATTGGGGACTGCGCTTGTCCTCCGGCGGGGGAATCAGGCAGACAGCAGCGCTCTTGGCAGGTTCGGGTCTAACACCCTGGTCGGTGAGCCGGTGACCGACATTAGCAACCTCAGTGACCCTGAAATGGCACATTTCAGGGCTCAGTCTGAGATCTGACAGCCCATATCCTGTCCATGACTTGGCGGAGACGTAGATCATGCACCTCTCTTGAGCGGCCCCACACCAAGATGTCATTGATCACAATTGCACACGGCTGTCCTTCGAAAAGCTGCTCCATGCACCTTTGGAAAACCGCACTCCCCATGGTGATGCCATAGGGTATCCGTAAGAAAGCATAGCGGCACACAGGAGTCATGAAGGTGGTGAGTTTTGAGGACTGCTTACTGAGCGGCACTTGCCGGAAGCCACACTTAGCATCCAGAATGCTGAACAGTTTGGCGTCAGCGATCACCTCATCCACAGTTTTCAGTGGGTGGTGGGGTCTGAGGCGGGCTTTGTTGAGGTTGATGGGGTTGATGCATAGTCTCATGCTACCATCTCATTTGCTCGAAACCACCATGGCTGAGACCCATTCAGTGGGCTCCTGAACCGGCGTGATGACTCCCAGTCGGGTCATTCTATGCAGTTCTGCCACAATCTTGTCCTTCATGGCCAGTGGCATCCATCTTGGAGCGCATACAGTGGGGTGCACTGTGTCATCCAGGCGCATGTGATATACCACAGGCAGCTTGCCAATGGTGCTGGTGTCGAATAGGTCCTGGTCCAAAAGTCACATAGCCGAGTCTAACACTGTCTCTGAGACCCAGCAGTGGTTTGACGTTCCTGTCCACAACTTGGAATCGCAGCAAACCGCAGCTAAAGGCCATGTCTGCCGCATCAAGAGTCTGGATTTAATGACATCCGTAGGCTACAAGATTTGCTCTTTCGCTGAAATTGAGTGTGAGCAGTAGGATACATGTGCTTCAGAAGAGCCCTGGATATGACATCGCATTTCGCCCCAGTGTCAATCTTCACAGTCAGTTGCCTGCCAGTGTTGCATGCAGACATTTCAGCAAACCTTTCATCTTGCTTCCGGGACATCCTCTGGCTTGTCTATGCTCTCACAGTAAAACATTTCTACAGTCTTGCAGCGATACACATCAGTTGACTCTTGCTATGGCTGCGTGTCAAGTTCACTCACGTGTGTGTATCTGCCCCTGCGTGCAGTGGGGGGCGGAACCTGCCCTGGCCTGTTGGTGGCAACCGGTTTGCCTGATTTGCAGCATCTAGAGCAGTGGTTTGTTCTTCCACATGTGTTGCAGCGCTTGTTGAGAGCTGGACATCTGTTTCGGTCAGGTGCGTGTTGGCCACCACAGTTTGTGCATGGGTTGAATTGAACTGTGCAAACCTCAGCTTCCTCTTTTTAATTCTCTTTTGCCATCCTCAGATTGTTCATATAGCATGCAGATCTCAACGGCCGAATTTGGACTTCAACAGCTGTGCACGGAGGTTGAGAAACGTGTAGGCCTTCACTTCCGTACTAGCCGTCGTCAGCCCGGCGTTGCTATAGACATGCCATTCCCGCTTGAATTTCTCACAGTTGTGAGCGATATCTTCGTTAAAGACGAGCGGCTCGATCCGGTGGAATCCTTGTGCCATTTTAGATTTGATTTGGCTCACTTCTGACACCATGTAGATGTGCATGAATGAGGAAGACTGTAAACAGTCACGGTGTAACACCCATTAACTTTTATTAACCAAGAACCAAACACAACAACCAATGTGCCCCCAGCATTCCCGCGCCCCCTGACGTCATCACGCTGTAGCAGTAACCATATAAACTGTCAACACAGTCTACACACGCATGGAGATACGCTTAGTAGGGCATCTGATGCATGCGTTACCTGGAGCCTTCTGGCCCCCTGGGCTATGTGTTATGACTTAAATACCGGGCAGGCGTGGACTCAGTTATGTGCTCTGATTGGCTAACCATGGCGCTGAACTAATGCAAATTTGAGGTCGCTAGCTCATCAGCTCTAGCGCCAGGTCAAAGTTGGACATGCATTAATATTTATAACTTTCAAGCCATTCATCCAATATTCACAAACAATGTATCATTGGATTCCTTGAGCCAAGCCGAGTTCAACGCATCCTATGTCGTCATTTTCCGCCATGATGGATTCTCCGCCATCTTGGTTTATGTCAAAAACCTTCAAAAGGCATCTCCTATCACAAATTTTGTCCATCATCTCAAAACTTGGCACACATCATCTTCAGGCCAGGGTTGATAAAACAGATTGAGAAATTTATCAAATTCAAAACAGTTTGGCCGCTACAGCCAATCAAATTCGACCGCAAAGTCACCAAACAGGAAGTAAGCCAATATCTCAGCAGCCCTTTGAAATATCATAACCAACCTTGGTACATAGACCGAAGACATCATCATGGGGGCACTCATTAAATAAGGTGACCTTTGACCTCTAGGGGGTGCTGTAATGAAGATGTGTTTTAACTTACTTCACATGAGTATAGTTAAAACTTATTTTCAATGTCTGGTGATACTGTCAAACTTCCCCATGTAGCTTATGAATCATTACTCATGGCAACATCAGAATTTGGCCGCCATGTTGAAAGTTTTCAAAATCAATGGTACATATCCACAGGACTCAAATTATCTCCTATCATCATGAAACTTGCCATCTATGAACGTCAGACCAAGCTGAACAAATATGCCAAACAGCTTTTTCAAGTTCAAAACTGTTTAGCCGTGACAGCCAATCAAACTTGACGGCAAAGCCGCCAAACAGGAAGTATATAAGGCTGTTCTCAGCATACTCATGACATCATTCTGGGGACATCCAAACAATTTTGTGACCTTTGACCTCAGGGGGACGTCAAACAGTAAGTGAGCTCATTTCTCTGCAAGGCCTTCATGCATTCAAACCAAACTTGGCTCATAGTCTTATGACCCTATCCTGATGATGCCTTAATAATTTGGTGACATTTGACTTCCAGGGGTGGGTTGTTAGCAGCAAGTCTATTCCAGTCGTCTCTTCCAGCAACTTCAATGTATTTTCGTTGTCATAACCATTTTCCAAAAGCTTTCATTGTCAGTAAATTATATCTAATTATATGCATTTTATCATGGTCATCATACTGTGTTATATAAAACTGATAACATATCAATCATAGTAAATCATCATGTCAATCTGTCATACAGCATACAATCAGTACACTACTTCTCAGTTGCTGCCCCCACCCTACCCCCTCCCACCTTATTCTTCATGTTTAACCTGTTTTTATTTTAATCCTAGTCTGTCTTAATATATGTCTGTTACATAGTTTAGATAGGGCAATAGGTAAAGCGTCTAAGAGTACCATATTAAGCGCTATATAAATTTAATTTATTATTATTATTATTACTACTTCATTCAGATCAATGTTGGTTGCGCTGATTAAAGGGTAAACACTGCACTCGTGTGGCGACAAGCGGTACTTAATGTATAATGCGACAATGACTATATTTACCATTCCGCCCACTTGCAATATAAACTGCAGTTCTTACTGGATTAGATGCTTCATGAACCACCTCCAGAACAGATGCTTGTTAACATTGTGTCTTTGTTAGAGATATTGTTCAGAATACCACTATGTATTTGTGTCATTTGTTGCCAGGCAGACTGTAATGTGCCCTTACCTCTAGGTGGGGTCATTTTTACATTTGGTAAACATTGGCACGTACTCACATAATGCTGTAGTTCATTCCATTGTGATGATTACTAATTATTGAGACAGTGATCATGTAGCCACACCCAGCCGATTACGTCTGTCCAGCAGAATTAGTTTTATCGAGTCCCATTCTGCCTGACACCCACACTATATTTACACTTGTTTTTGTGGCCTTGAGCGTTTGGGTCTCTCGAACATCTTGACCGCTCCTACCTCTAGAATTGATCCATGATGAATGGCTTCCTGTATGAGCTGGACGCCTATAGGCCCAGGATCCCTCCCTAAGATGAGAAAGAAGCCTCTTAAATTGGTAAGGGCATATGTGGCCTGTTGGTATGAATGTGTGAATTATGTCACAGTGGTGTCATATATATGAAAGAGGGCATTCAAATATACTACAATGATCAATTAGGAGGCCGAAGCCCTAAAGGAAGTGATGCAATAGGTGAGTCGAGGACATTAACAAGTAAGCTATAGACCTAGGGTTTATATCAAAGGAGGTCTCAAATGACGCATACGATTATCAAGGTTGTTATCTTTCTTACAAATGACCCTCAAGCAATACCTCTCAAATCTTAGCTCATACAGCCCTCTTCTGACTTACGACCTGTATAGTAAAGATGGTGGTTGCATTTTTTGTAAACCAATTCCCTAAAAGTGAAAAAGGAATGTGTTGTTTGTGTTAAGTGAGAAGGTCGTTGTTTTGTCTGCCATTGCATCCAAATCCAGACTAAAATTGCTGAGACAATGCAAAGCATATATTTGCCTCTCTTTTTTTGCATTTGTCCCGGTGTGACGTCCTGTCCTGCAGGTGTCTGAGCAGATGATCACCATCAAGGTCAAGCTCAATCAGAAGGTCAAGGCTTTGTCACTCGACCATTGCGTGATTAATCTACAAATAAAGACATTCAAAGAGAAACTTCTGAGCATAGGGTATCCCTCTATTCAGACAATATTATATTTTATTTGTCAATTCTCTTACTGAGACTACAACTTGTTGATTGTTCGGCCTGACCGGTTATGTTTCAGACTCGGTCTCAAACAGGTACGGCAAAAATACTTCGGTATGTTGCAATACCAGCATTGACAGCAAGAGATATGTAGATATATCTTAAGGTTCTACAAGGCCTTTGGATGATGGTGCTTGAATATACATTTACTCTGAATACAAGAACATAAGATATTTTGATGTTGAAGTATTATTATTCAGTCACACTTCACTGCCCTCGGGCAGTTTTTACCTGCAGATTGTATCCAACATTCTGATTAGAGACATTCCATATCTATATCTATATATATTTTTTAATCTTGTTTGAGAGTTGCTTGCTTTAAATAAATTGAGGTTGTTTGGTCATCCTGATGACATCACATCAATCATGACATTAGAATCCCTCAGAATGCACAAATATTTCTGTGTTTAGTTATTTTTGATTGGATACAATGGAAGCATTTGTGATACAATATACTATATATATAATAATTTGTATGGACATATGTATCAATTTACATGTCGGTTATATTGTCTGTTTTAAGTGTTTGTTAAGTGTCATGAAATGTGGAAAATAAACAAATGTATTATGCCACATTCCTTCTTCTTCTCTCTCTCTCTCTCTCTCTCTCTCTCTCTCTCTCTCTCTCTCTCTCTCTCTCTCTCTCTCTCTCTCCCTCCCTCCCTCTCCCTCTCTCTCCCTCCCTCTCCCTCTCCCCTCTCCCTCTCTCTCTCTCTCCTCTCTCTCTCTCTCTCTCTCTCTCTCTCTCTCCCTCTCCTCCTCTCTCTCTCTCTCCTCTCTCTCTCTCTCTCTCTCTCCTCTCTCTCTCTCTCTCTCTCTCTCTCTCTCTCTCTCTCTCTCTCTCTCTCCCTCTCTCTCCCTCTCTCTCTCATCTTATCTGACAGCCTTTACCAGAGGAGGTCAGACGTGTTGAGGAGTCATGGAGAACACATGCAGCCAGTACCTGTTCCTCTTCCTTCTCTCTCTCTCCACCAGCCCACCACCGGCTGTTGAGGCCTCCATAGAAAGCTTCAGATGGGTCCATTGTCCTCGGCTCGTTAGTAGTTGGGATGGCGCCAAGTACTACTGCAGTTCTCACTTTGGTGGAAACAGTGGGTTAGCCAACGCAAGGAATGCTCTTGATCTATTAAGTTTCTCAGAGATTTGTGGTTTCGATTTAAGTTGCTGGGTCGGACTTCGTTATCGATCGGACTATGTGTGGAGGTGGGAAAACGGTCAGAGTAACTCCCTGCTTGACATGACCTGGATTGATGACCGCATCTATCGTTACTGGTGCGTTACCGTCTATCAGGGCAAGCTGGCCGACAAACGTTGTAATAAAATGCATACATTTCTTTGTGAGCATAATCTGGTGTTGGAGGAGGAAAAGACATGGGAGAAAGCTCTCGACCACTGCAGGGCTCTTGAACCGGACGCATCGGATCTCCTCAGCTTCCACGACGAGGAGGAATTGTCCCACGTCCAGGAAGTGATGAGCCGGGCCCTGACGGAGGAGGTGTGGATCGGTCTGCGCTGGCTGGCGGGACGCTGGCTGTGGATGGACCGGACCGCCGGTGGCAATATTTCCTTACCCGAGTGTCCCGCCAACGGGAACCACTGTGGGACTCTGTCTGGGGGAGGCCAGCAGGCAAGGAGCTGTGTGGAGAAGAGGAGGTTCTTCTGTAGGAAATTACCTCAAGTTTGATCCTGGCAACCTCAACTGTTAATTTAGTTACTTTAGTGATTCAACAACATTGCTGAAAATGTTGAAAGGTTTTGTGTTCATAGATTGTAGGATCATCTTAATCATCCTCAAGGCTAAGCTAGGAGGTCATCAATACAAATTGAGTCATCCTGTGTAAATGTTGTATCAAATTGTTTCAATAAGATAATGTCAAAGTAAAAAGACAAATTCACACGTATAGATATGATATGTCTAAAAATAATATGTTCATTGACAGAGTAAAAATAATAATCCCCATTTGTATAGGATTGGTTATATAGATATGATTTCAGTCAAAGTAAAAAAAAACATTCACAATTATTTATAGGATCTGATGCAAAGGTTATTAGTTTATAGTTAAAGTAAAAAACAGCAATACACATGTATGTATAGGATGTATTGTAAAGACGCTGAATGAAATTGGTGTTGTAAATAATTTGGCCATTTTGTTTTGCTCAATGATATTCAATGTGAAACGCAAGTTTGAACATCTGGATTCTAGGAATTTGCCCTGACTGCCAAAAGTGCTGTAGGTAAGGTTTAAGGTTAATTTGTTATAAATGACATAGCCATCCGTTAGCATTGAGTGTGTTGAAAGTCTGTTTTGAATTGACTGAACATGTCACTGTTTGAGCGCACTTAGATTTGATAGAGCTCCGGGAGGCATCCCTCCTCTGATTGGTTCAGGAAATCTTTTTTGTCTGTTACTCACAGGTCAACATCATAATACCTGGCAAAGGGAGCAAACTGTTGGATTGGTCATTTTTTTTAAACATTGCTCTCACTTAACAATTCTTGAATCTCATGCAGCACAGAATTAATGATAATTTATGTTATTGAATACATTTTGAGAAAAGATTAGATAAAAGTAAGATTCACATTGTATATTAAACAGTAGAATATACTTATCTATTGTGCAAAAGAGTTGAAAAGATTTCCCTTTTGTTCTCTTTGGCGACACCTTTGTTGAAAAGCGGCAATTGTAACTATAAATCCCAATACTGGGAATGCAAAGTTTTTCAAGAGGTCAAGTGTTCGGAGATAAATAGGGACATTTATTTAAATGAATATCTTTGAGACTTAAATCAACGTCCCCCCTCAGCCCTCCTTTTCCAATGACTACAGTTGCCTGAACTGGCCTGTATTGTGTAATGGACCAGTAAGTATTTCCATTTTGGAAAAAATACTACATGAATTTGAAAGGTCCACGTTTGATGGTTCTAGCCTGCAAATGAATCAGGTTAACCAATGTATGTTAACCAAACATGCCCACATACTTCCTATAACTCTTAGCCCAAAACACTTTTGAGGTGATTTTAGAGAAAATGCACTCTGTAGAAACTAGAAACATGCGCTTCAGCATGGTGGGCTCCGGGGAAGAAGGCCCAATCCCTACGTGGATATAAAGTGCTCATTCTAAGGCAACAAAAGCACAACAAATCTTATATTCATAGGATTATAGACAAATTAAAGCCTTTCTTCAATGTTCCAAAAAACAAGTCTGTCGTCAAAGCTCAGCAGGCTGAGCACTTAGATATTTTCGAACTGACAACTTCTCAAATATCTGGCCCAGTCCAAAATGGCAGACCATTTCCGAGTCAAACACACACACTAATAGTGATATCAACTCCATGTACAGCTGCTTTACGTCAGATTTGAGAGCTGTTAAAGGTGCCATGACATGCTATTTTATGGATGCTTTAATATAGGTATTAGTGGGCCACTAACACAGTATTCAAAGACGTTCCCGAAATTCAGCCGTGGTGCAGAGTTACAGCCACTCCAAGCCAGTCGCACATTGAGCTTCCCCCAAATAGCTCTGTTTTGGGTGTCTGTAGCTTTAATGCAAATGAGGAGGAGAGAGGCGGGGTCCAAGGAGGAGGGTGGGGGTGTGGCCCTCGAGCAGAGCTTGCAGCTGTCACGTTAAAATTGGTACCGGGGCGAAAATTGTACCGGCCTACGTCTATCGTTTGTTTACATCCTGACAACCTGCCTGGCAACAGACGACGCGATGCAGAAAACATGTTTCCAAACGACGAAATAACATAATACAGATAGCGGATCGCTATCTGTATTATGATAGATAGCGATTAACAATTGTTTTTACTTTAATATTTGCATTGTAATTTAATTGTTTAATCGAAACAATAAAAAAATTTGCCCCGCGAAACGGCGCGATCGCGTCAAATGACAAATGTTTTGCCTGCGTCAAATGACATTTGTCATTTGACGCAATCGCCCGTTTCGCGGGCAAAATTTTTAAATACAATACAAATATAAAGTAAAAACAATTGTTATCGCCATCTATCATAATACAGATAGCGGATCGCTATCTGTATTATGTTATTTCGTCGTTTGGAAACATGTTTTCTGCATCGCGTCGTCTGTTGCCGGGCAGGTTGTCAGGATGTAAACAAACGATGACGTAGGCCGGTACAATTTTCGCCCCCGGTACAATTTTAACGTGACACAGCCACGGTACCATGAGCTCTGTTTACAGTGGATGTATCGCAATGGCGTGCGCACACAGCCTTTAGCCGTGTTCAAATAGTTTGATTGGTTGGTTAAGAAATGTTGCTCTACGGCTCTCACTAAATTCTCACATCTTACCTATAACAGATTAGACATGTTTTGTTATTTAATTACTTACCAAATAGCAACATTCATTGCGTAAAATCCCCTTTTATAGCCCAACAAAAAAAAGGGTTCTCTTTGGCGATACCTTAACGGTAATTTTTCCTATAGATCCCAAAAGGCCTACTGCAAATCCAAGAGCCATTATCCGTGGGCCAAGGCTCAATCACCATTTTGTAACCTCATTCAGCGATATATTGGGACATTTACTAACATGAAAACTCAATATTGCCACTTCATAAGCTACAGTGTTTAGAATCTAGTAGCAACTAGAACCAATTTAATGCCAGTGGCCTGAATTGTGTAAGGTGGCAGTAGGTATTTCCGTTTGGCCAAAGGTGATACAAATTTGAATCACACCAATGTCGAAGTTCGACTACTTTAGCTTGCAAATAAATCAGGTTAACCAATCACAAAATAAAATAAAAAGACTGAAAAGGTGTGCGTTAACAAATTTGTTGGGTAGGTCTGGTCCAAAATGCCTGGGCCGATTTGTTGTCCCCGTCAGCCCCCAAATCGATAGAGACGATGACAGAGCTCAATGTGGAGCCCTGCCTGGCCAGTGGTTGAAGGCTCCGTGGAAGAGGACTCCGTTTCTCAAAGATAAGTGCTCATTCTCAAGGTAAACAACACACAGCCAATCATATTTTCATGGGATTATAGAATAATAAAAAGTTAAAACACAATAACACAAAATATTTGTATTCCATCAATACCTAGTCCGTTCCGCTAGAGGTCACTAAATCCCGCACACACGCACACCTTCAAGTGTTTATAATACGTCACACGTTGTGACGTCGACCGACGCCTCAGCCTCACTTCCGGGATCCAAAGTGACCAAGTTTGTCAACAAAGCTCAGCTGGCTCGGCGTTAATATGGCCGAACTCAACAGGCAACTTCAAGAATACCTGGCCCAGTCTAAAAATGGCTCCAAGACCGTCTCCCAGTCCGGCTCCAGCACGGCCATAGACATGGACGAGACGGACTCGGTACCGGGGAGCTGGTTCGGGAAGTGGTCGAGTCCCTTCCCGGGCGGTCGGGGGACCTCAGCGGGAGCCCAGAGCTCAGGCGGCGGGTTCTCCTGGCCCTGGTCCACGGAACCCGACCCTTGCTTGCCGGGGATGAGTCGCAAACAGCGCATTGTCGGTGCCGGCGTGTGCATCTTCTTCTCGGCGCTGTGCTTCGGACTCTCGGCCCTGTACGCGCCGCTGCTGCTCCTCTACGCGCGGAAGTTCGCCCTCCTGTGGTCTCTCGGTTCGTTGTTCGCCATCCTAGGGGCCGCCCTCCTGCGTGGACCCAGCAAGTTGTTCGGCTTCCCGACCCCCGGCGCGGCCGTGTACCTGTGCAGCCTTGGCG
Organism: Melanogrammus aeglefinus; assembly: GCA_900291075.1. Lineage (NCBI taxonomy): Eukaryota > Metazoa > Chordata > Actinopteri > Gadiformes > Gadidae > Melanogrammus > Melanogrammus aeglefinus. The sequence goes on from OLKM01001663.1 coordinate 111,155, forward strand.
GCACGCTGTACGCCGCCCTCGGGCTCCACAGCACCGTGCTCACCGCCCTGGGCGCCGTGCTCCAGGTCGCGGTCCTCGCCGGGTATGTGGTGTCTCTGCTACCCGGCGGCAGCGCAGGCATCCGCTTCTTGGGAGGCATGGCGGCGTCTGCCATTAAAAGGACCGTCACTGGGAAAACGATGCCTATTTGAGGGGTTGTTTTGTGGATACATGGACTGGACTTGGAAGTGCCTGCGGCCCGGACTCGACGGGTACAGCGCGCTGCAGCCAGCGTTGCCAGATTGGGCGGAAAATCGGACCCAATCTGGCAACACTGCGGTCAGGAGGGCCCCTTCTTTGGGTGAACCCGATGACCAACGCTACAGTTTGGGACCGACTGTTGATTCCATTTTGAATACGTGAACTTGTTTATTTTTGTCTCTCGGGTGTGATTTTAACCAATAAAACGTGAATAGCCCCGAGCAATCGTCTAAACACCACTTTCTCCTCACAGTAATTCAAAATTGTGGCCACTAAGGTGGTCTTGAGGACCATATTAGTTAAGATATCGCAATATTTACAGAACGACCGTTTTCACTAAGTACCGACCTTTTCACATGAGTTACCGTCAATTATGCATCAAGAGATGGTTCATATATTACAAGTAAGGGATAATGCCCGACGAGGTGTCCATTATCATAAATTAATGGACGACGCGGAGGCGTGAACCGTCCGACGCGATTGCTTCCGCGAAGTCCATTAATTTATGATAATCTGACACCTCGAAGGGGCAATTATCCGCTTAATACCATGGTCACTTAACGAGAAAAATACATATTAAATCATTCACTCATTATTTAATGTTGTTTTTACCGTTAAAATCACAAGTTTTACACAAGAAGCTGAACGGACTATTTAACATCTCCTGTCCGCAGGCGTTGCCATGGAAACCTGCCCGGAACATCACAACGGCGTATTGCCGTTGTGATAAATAAACTGTGAAATAACGTATGTTCTGTGACTCTGTTGCCACGGTTACCAAAGCGTTTGAGCCAGCGCAGTCATTTAGAACTGTCTTCAGGCAATTTGACCGGAACATCTTCATAGGTGTCCATTATCACTTTTTAATGGACACCCAGCAGCCAATCAGAATCGAGTATTCACCCAGACCATGGTATAAGTTGTAGCAACAGATGGTCAATCATTTTAGCAATTCATGGAAAGTTTAACTTTGTGTGTGAGCGGATCAAATTTTTTTTGCTGCTTGTATTGCGAAATGGATCCCGTAGTCGCAAGGAGTGTGTTGTCCCGGTACACTACAGGGACTGATCAATTAGAAATTGCCCTTCGCCCACAGCAATGATAACTTTCTCATCCATTTTTTTAAATCCCCCTCTGCCGGCCGGCTTTTTGACATCCACGTTTTATTCCCGGGTTGTATCCGAAAGGCGATTTCATTGGACGGAGTCAGTAGCTTCACAGTCGTGTATTTGCATAACCTCGATCTGATTGGCCGAAGGATCTGCGCTGCCGGATAAGTTAAAAAATTCTACGCAGACCAACGGACGAGCCGACATGCATTTCGAGAGCGCCCCTATGATTAGGGCTTTTTATGTTACCACGTTCCTGCAACGCAATGAACACCAGTGTTGGAAATAACGCCGTTTAAAGGAACGGCGTTAGGTAACGGCGTTATTTTTTCAGTCCGGAGCAATCTGATGAAAAGTTGGCATTTTTTTTAATATTCGGCAGATGTTCCACAGCCTTTGCAACCAAGCAAATTTAAATTCAGGCCCCATCCACACTAACCCTGGTAAATATGAAAACGCACTTCCGCAATGAAAATGATCTTCGTTTTCATATCGTTTTTGGAATGTTTTGCATCCACGTTCCACACTGGAATTATTTTGATAAACAGTTGTTGTCGTCATGGTTACGTAACTCTGCCACGCCTCTCTGATTAAATTACAGGCGCGAGATCAGCTGATATTTACAGTTGATCAGCTGGTTAATCACACGTCTTTCGGGTTTTTTTTACCATCACTGAAGAACATTTAGTACAGCGCTCGCCTCCGTCGTTGGAGCCACGAATATGTTTGAGCCAATATGTCGAGTTGTTTCTGGAGATAAATTAGTACATTGTACAGAGAGATCATCATTTGCATTTCCCCTGCCATTTTTTTGATGAGCGTCTCGGTCTCAAGCGCAAGCTTGTGGCAGTGTCATGGAAACCGAACGTCATCGTTTCTGAAGGCCTCCGTCGACCCTGTCCACACTACAACGCGAACCCAGCGGTTTCACATTTATATTTATGCGTTTGTATATTTACCCAGGTTAGTGTGGACGGGGCCTCAGTTGGAAGCATATCAGGGCCTTGAATGGGAAGTTCAACCATTTAACACATGGCCAAGTGAAAACTGCTCAGAAAAATCCAAATTCTTTGACATATAGGCCTACTTTCTTTTTTTTTTTTTTACAGTAACGCAAATAGTTACTTCCCCTGGTAACTAGTTACTTTTATTAATTCAGTTACTGTTACTTTTGGAACAAGTAGTGAGTAACTATAACTAATTACTTTCTTAAAGTAACGTTCCCAACACTGATGACCACGAAGACACCTCAACGCAGTCCGGTGAATGTTTATGGTTCCCCGTCGGGTTTTAGTTAGCGGATCAATCACAGCCCTTGCTGCTGCGTCGCCACAACGGAAGGATACGATTTTTGGGAGGCGCGCGAAGGGGTCCGTAACCCCTTGCGTTGCTGGAACTTGGAACCATAAAAAGCCCTGTAATATGACCTTTAATAAGGTCCCATGAGTATGACAGATGTTTTTGGACATTGTTCCACGTCTCCATGATGTCCAATACACGCATTTCCACACGTGCTACAGGGTAGCCTGGTCGTACCAGACTCTCGTAGGCCTACTTCATTTCATTTGCACAGAGTCTGGACCTACTCAATAGGCTCTATGCACAACTCCACTACTTCCTGGACTTAGTGCAGCTCCTTCATTTCCTGTCTTACATTATTGGATAAACTGATTAATCCAGGTGTGTCTGACCATTGGGACTACTCAGACACACCTGGATTAATCAGTTTGTACAATAATGTAAGACAGGAAATGAAGGAGCTGAACTAAATCCAGGAAGTAGTGGAGTTGTGCCTAGAGCCTATTGACCCTTCGTTAAGCCCCTCCCCTAAACAGCCACTGACCAATCCTACGTTAGCAACCGTGTGTAGCAACCGAGAGGTCTGTCAAGCTTTCAGCAGATGCTAATATGCCGAAGCGGTGCGCATACGGGACCTGTAAATCCGACACCCGATACTCTCAAAGTGTCGAAGGTGGTGTCCAATTTTTCCCCTTCCCCAAGCCCAAGACCCAAGAAGAGAGGTGCAACACGTGGATAAAGCAGTGTGGAAGACCACATCAACAGCTGAATCACGGAAAGATTAATAAAAACACCTACGTTTGTTCCAAGGTAAGATGCTAACGCTAGCTTTGTGTGCTAGTTTAGATAAAGTTAGAGAGCCAAGACGTCTCAATATTAATAGTAAGTTGCTTGTGTTACTGAGTTACTGTGTATTATGCTATTTGAAAAAAATAAAGTAACATAAATTAGTCACACAAATTGCTAGACATGTTCTGACATACTGATATCTTTTAGCATTTTGTGAACGGATGTCCTACACCTGACTATCCCAATCCTGCAGCTGCTCTCCCTTCGTCTGCTGCCCCAAGGAGGGAACATGACGGGGGCTGCAGAAAACCTCCAGCAAAAAGGTACATAGTTATTCATTATCAACTACATTAGACATCAAAATACCCGTATTAAACATGAAGGATAATAAAAGCAGAGAAAACAGGGGATTTGAAGTAAACAGAAAACGGCGAGGAAAGAGACGAAAAATAAAAAAAAATAAGAAGCGGCCATTGAAAGAGACGCTAAGTTCGGAGTCAGTTACGAGCAATGGTGGGTGCTATCATTTTATATGAAGCATTTCATTGTTAGCCTAAAGTAGCTTTTAATTAATATTACCATTGTTTTGATTTCATAGAGGTATACTGAAAATGTAACATTACACATTAATATACACATTTTTGATTGTCATGCTGAATCACTGCCCACAACCATTTTGTACATGTGATAAATATAGAAATGTATTTAATTTCAACTGTATTTAACTTAAATTTGCCTTATAGTAATCGACAAATAAAGC